>CAMRHE010001529.1:0-80886 GCA_947044405.1 Leptodactylus fallax | reverse complement strand
ACTGCCACTATGTACAAGAATATAACTACTATAATACTACCATCTATGTACAAGAATATAACTACTATAATACTACTATGTACAAGAATATAACTACTATATTACTGCTCCTATGTACAAGAATATAACTACTATAATACTACTCCTATGTACAAGAATATAACTACTATAATACTACTCCTATGTACAAGAATATAACTACTATAATACTGCTCCTATGTACAAGAATATAACTACTATAATACTACCTCCTATGTACAAGAATATAACTACTATAATACTACCTCCTATGTACAAGACTATAACTACTATATTACTGCTCCTATGTACAAGAATATAACTACTATAATACTACTCCTATGTACAAGAATATAACTACTATAATACTGCTCCTATGTACAAGAATATACCTACTATAATACTGCCACTATGTACAAGAATATAATTACTATAATACTACCATCTATGTACAAGAATATAACTACTATAATACTACTATGTACAAGAATATAACTACTATAATACTGCCACTATGTACAAGAATATAACTACTATAATACTACCTCCTATGTACAAGATTATAACTACTATATTACTGCTCCTATGTACAAGAATATAACTACTATAATACTACTCCTATGTACAAGAATATAACTACTATAATACTGCCTCCTATGTACAAGACTATAACTACTATAATACTACTCCTATGTACAAGAATATAACTACTATAATACTGCCTCCTATGTACAAGAATATAACTACTATAATACTACTCCTATGTACAAGAATATAACTACTATAATACTACTCCTATGTACAAGAATATAACTACTATAATACTGCCTCCTATGTACAAGAATATAACTACTATAATACTACTCCTATGTACAAGAATATAACTACTATAATACTACTCCTATGTACAAGAATATAACTACTATAATACTGCTCCTATATACAAGAATATAACTACTATAATACTACCTCCTATGTACAAGAATATAACTACTATAATACTACCTCCTATGTACAAGAATATAACTACTATAATACTGCTCCTATGTACAAGAATATAACTACTATAATACTACCTCCTATGTACAAGAATATAACTACTATAATACTACTCCTATGTAAAAGAATATAACTACTATAATACTGCTCCTATGTACAAGAATATACCTACTATAATACTGCCTCTATGTACAAGAATATAACTACTATAATACTGCTCCTATGTACAAGAATATAACTACTATAATACTGCTCCTATGTACAAGAATATAACTACTATAATACTACCTCCTATGTACAAGAATATAACTACTATAATACTACTCCTATGTAAAAGAATATAACTACTATAATACTGCTCCTATGTACAAGAATATACCTACTATAATACTGCCACTATCTACAAGAATATAACTACTATAATACTACTATGTACAAGAATATAACTACTATAATACTACCTCCTATGTACAAGAATATATAACTACTATAATACTGCCACTATGTACAAGAATATAACTACTATAATACTACCTCCTATGTACAAGAATATAACTACTATATTACTGCTCCTATGTACAAGAATATAACTACTATAATACTACTCCTATGTACAAGAATATAACTACTATAATACTACCTCCTATGTACAAGAACATAACTACTATAATACTACCCCTATGTACAAGAATATAACTACTATAATACTACCTCCTATGTACAAGAATATAACTACTATAATACTGCCACTATGTACAAGAATATAACTACTATAATACTACCTCCTATGTACAAGAATATAACTACTATAATACTACTCCTATGTAAAAGAATATAACTACTATAATACTGCTCCTATGTACAAGAATATAACTACTATAATACTGCCACTATGTACAAGAATATAACTACTATAATACTGCTCCTATGTACAAGAATATAACTACTATAATACTGCTCCTATGTACAAGAATATAACTACTATAATACTACCTCCTATGTACAAGAATATAACTACTATAATACTGCCACTATGTACAAGAATATAACTACTATAATACTACCATCTATGTACAAGAATATAACTACTATAATACTACTATGTACAAGAATATAACTACTACAATACTGCCACTATGTACAAGAATATAACTACTATAATACTACCTCCTATGTACAAGAATATAACTACTATATTACTGCTCCTATGTACAAGAATATAACTACTATAATACTACTCCTATGTACAAGAATATAACTACTATAATACTACTCCTATGTACAAGAATATAACTACTATAATACTGCTCCTATGTACAAGAATATAACTACTATAATACTGCCACTATGTACAAGAATATAACTACTATAATACTACCATCTATGTACAAGAATATAACTACTATAATACTACTATGTACAAGAATATAACTACTATAATACTGCCACTATGTACAAGAATATAACTACTATAATACTACCTCCTATGTACAAGATTATAACTACTATATTACTGCTCCTATGTACAAGAATATAACTACTATAATACTACTCCTATGTACAAGAATATAACTACTATAATACTACCTCCTATGTACAAGAATATAACTACTATAATACTACTCCTATGTACAAGAATATAACTACTATAATACTGCTCCTATGTACAAGAATATAACTACTATAATACTGCTCCTATGTACAAGAATATAACTACTATAATACTACCTCCTATGTACAAGAATATAACTACTATAATACTACCTCCTATGTACAAGAATATAACTACTATAATACTGCTCCTATGTACAAGAATATAACTACTATAATACTACCTCCTATGTACAAGAATATAACTACTATAATACTACTCCTATGTAAAAGAATATAACTACTATAATACTGCTCCTATGTACAAGAATATAACTACTATAATACTGCCACTATGTACAAGAATATAACTACTATAATACTGCTCCTATGTACAAGAATATAACTACTATAATACTGCTCCTATGTACAAGAATATAACTACTATAATACTACCTCCTATGTACAAGAATATAACTACTATAATACTACTCCTATGTAAAAGAATATAACTACTATAATACTGCTCCTATGTACAAGAATATACCTACTATAATACTGCCACTATGTACAAGAATATAACTACTATAATACTACTATGTACAAGAATATAACTACTATAATACTACCTCCTATGTACAAGAATATAACTACTATAATACTGCCACTATGTACAAGAATATAACTACTATAATACTACCTCCTATGTACAAGAATATAACTACTATATTACTGCTCCTATGTACAAGAATATAACTACTATAATACTACTCCTATGTACAAGAATATAACTACTATAATACTACCTCCTATGTACAAGAACATAACTACTATAATACTACCCCTATGTACAAGAATATAACTACTATAATACTGCTCCTATGTACAAGAATATAACTACTATAATACTGCTCCTATGTACAAGAATATAACTACTATAATACTACCTCCTATGTACAAGAATATAACTACTATAATACTACCTCCTATGTACAAGAATATAACTACTATATTACTGCTCCTATGTACAAGAATATAACTACTATAATACTACCTCCTATGTACAAGAATATAACTACTATAATACTGCCCCTATGTACAAGAATATAACTACTATAATACTGCCTCCTATGTACAAGAATATAACTACTATATTACTGCTCCTATGTACAAGAATATAACTACTATAATACTACTCCTATGTACAAGAATATAACTACTATAATACTACCCCTATGTACATGAATATAACTACTATAATACTACTCCTATGTACAAGAATATAACTACTATAATACTACCCCTATGTACAAGAATATAACTACTATAATACTACTCCTATGTACAAGAATATAACTACTATAATACTGCCCCCTATGTACAAGAATATAACTACTATAATACTGCTCCTATGTACATGAATATAACTACTATAATACTACTCCTATGTACAAGAATATAACTACTATAATACTACTCCTATGTACAAGAATATAACTACTATAATACTACTCCTATGTACAAGAATATAACTATTATAATACTACCCCTATGTACAAGAATATAACTACTATAATACTACTCCTATGTACAAGAATATAACTACTATAATACTGCCCCCTATGTACAAGAATATAACTACTATAATACTGCTCCTATGTACATGAATATAACTACTATAATACTACTCCTATGTACAAGAATATAACTACTATAATACTACTCCTATGTACAAGAATATAACTACTATAATACTACCCCCTATGTACAAGAATATAACTACTATAATACTACCTCCTATGTACAAGAATATAACTACTATAATACTACTCCTATGTACAAGAATATAACTACTATAATACTACTCCTATGTACAAGAATATAACTACTATAATACTGCCCCCTATGTACAAGAATATAACTACTATAATACTGCCCCTATGTACAAGAATATGACTACTATAATACTACTCCTATATACAAGAATATAACTACTATAATACTGCTCCTATGTACAAGAATATAACTACTATAATACTGCTCCTATATACAAGAATATAACTACTATAATACTGCTCCTATGTACAAGAATATAACTACTATAATACTGCTCCTATATACAAGAATATAACTACTATAATACTGCTCCTATATACAAGAATATAACTACTATAATACTGCTCCTATGTACAAGAATATAACTACTATAATACTGCTCCTATGTACAAGAATATAACTACTATAATACTACCTCCTATGTACAAGAATATAACTACTATAATACTGCTCCTATGTACAAGAATATAACTACTATAATACTACCTCCTATGTACAAGAATATAACTACTATAATACTGCTCCTATGTACAAGAATATAACTACTATAATACTGCCCCTATGTAATATTACCAGTATAATACCGTTATATGATAAGTAGACCCTCAGTAACTATTCTGCAGTCTCAGTATATGTAGGTGTGAGGTGTAGTGTTGTGTTGGGTGTCTCTCTGCGGTCTCGCTCTGCAGTCGGTAATGTCTCGGATTATTCTCTGACAGTTTGGTTGATTTCTTCTGACTCGCTGACTACGTAGAATTGTCTTCTCTCCATCTCGTCGCCCCTTCCCTGCCCCCGGTTCCTTGGCGCACAGATCAGTATTTATAGGATGAGATTCTCTGCGTTTCTCATCTTTTTGTAATTTTTGCGTATTATTTTTCAGATTTGTATTTCTGTGTAATGTTGGAGAATAAGTAACATTATCCGTCACCCAGCTTTTTTCTGACCCTGAATAAATCTGCTTCTTCATTAATTCTACCATTTCCTCTAACTCCTCAGCCTGTGTTTCAGTCTTCACTAAAAAAGTGCAGCATTTTATTCATGAATTAGTTCAAGATGAAAAACTGAGCTACAAAAGGCCTCTGCGCTGATACAGTGTTACAAACTCTCAGCTGTGAGTAGTATTAGTCGTTATTGGGTCTTTTAGGACACTTACAGTGATGGACTCTCCTTAACATTCTAGACTTTTGTTTACAAATAGATTCAGAGAGAACCCCGGAGACAGAAGTGAGTCTTGTCTGTTCTGGGATGATGTGATGTCAGTGACATTTCCCCGCCGCCGCACTCACAGCCTCCAGATTTGTGTCTGACATTTACTCCATCTCTTAAAGGGCTGCTTAGCATAAAGAACACAAGGCATTACTAATCACCCACAGAGCAGAGGAAGCCGAGCGGAGGGATCCCAGACATCACTAAGCGATGACCAATCAGTGGAGACATAAACTGGTACAATGACCAAGTAATCTGCAACAATCGTAACAGATCAGACTGATCAGAGGGATCCCAGACATCACTAAGCGATGACCAATCAGTGGAGACATAAACTGGTACAATGACCACAGGAGATGTAAGGAAGTCTGGAGGCTCGGAGGTTGGATGCAGCTTTGGGTGTGGCTGGAGTAGTAACATCAGTTAGTGATAAGTACAGAGTAGTAATCTGTGCAGACTTGATGAGGTCAGCGACATGATGTCACCTGGACCGCCTCGTCTCCGTCACTTCACACCTGACAAGCTGTGGCTTCACTGTCATCAGAGATTACATACCTGGCCGATAATCTAGAATTACATGATCTCACCATGCTCTGCACACACCACAAGCTCTGATGACATCACATGGCCTGGTCAGTAGTCAAGGTGGAAATATCAGCGTGAGAGGGCAATTACCCCAGGGGCAATACTGTACAGAGCCCTGCACCACTCTAAACTACCCCCAGTGGAAGGGCACAACATAGACTTACCTGCCACTGTCATCTACAGGGTACTATACAGCACCTGGTGCAACAATCTGTATGCCCTGTATGGCAGCACAATATCCGGGCACTGTATATGGTGGAAAGTACTCTACAGTGTTAATAGCTTACCAGTATACAGCATCTCTGTAACTAGATGTTCACTGTATGGCGCTTTTATTTAGGCACTCTGCAGTACTATTATGTGGAGAAATACTGTATGGCACAATTACGGAGTAATATTTTGCCAATACAAATCGGTATTATCTGGACACTGCGACAAAGGCACTGTATGTAATCTGGCACTGTAGGATGTCTTGTATTACCGCTATATGATGGTATGGTGTGAGCGCTGTTATGTAGGGTGTATTATATTACCGCTATATGATGGTATGGTGTGAGCGCTGTTATGTAGGATGTATTATATTACCAGTATACGATGGTATGGTGTGAGCGCTGTTATGTAGGATGTATTATATTACCGCTATATATGATGGTATGGTGTGAGCGCTGTTATGTAGGGTGTATTATATTACCGCTATATATGATGGTATGGTGTGAGCGCTGTTATATAGGATGTATTATATTACCACTATATGATGGTATGGTGTGAGCGCTGTTATGTAGGATGTATTATATTACCGCTATATGATGGTATAGTGTGAGCGCTGTTATGTAGGATGTATTATATTACCGCTATATGATGGTATGGTGTGAGCGCTGTTATGTAGGGTGTATTATATTACCGCTATATATGATGGTATGGTGTGAGCGCTGTTATGTAGGATGTATTATATTACCTCTATATATGATGGTATGGTGTGAGCGCTGTTATGTAGGATGTATTATATTACCGCTATATGATGGTATGGTGTGAGCGCTGTTATGTAGGATGTATTATATTACCGCTATATATGATGGTATGGTGTGAGCGCTGTTATGTAGGATGTATTATATTACCAGTATATGATGGTATGGTGTGAGCGCTGTTATGTAGGGTGTATTATATTACCGCTATACGATGGTATGGTGTGAGCGCTGTTATGTAGGATGTATTATATTACCGCTATGTATGATGGTATGGTGTGAGCGCTGTTATGTAGGATGTATTATATTACCGCTATATACGATGGTATGGTGTGAGCGCTGTTATGTAGGATGTATTATATTACCAGTATACGATGGTATGGTGTGAGCGCTGTTATGTAGGATGTATTATATTACCAGTATACGATGGTATGGTGTGAGCGCTGTTATGTAGGATGTATTATATTACCGCTATATACGATGGTATGGTGTGAGCGCTGTTATGTAGGATGTATTACATTACTGCTATATGATGGTATGGTGTGAGCGCTGTTATGTAGGATGTATTATATTACCAGTATATGATGGTATGGTGTGAGCGCTGTTATGTAGGATGTATTATATTACCACTATATGATGGTATGGTGTGAGCGCTGTTATGTAGGATGTATTATATTACCAGTATATGATGGTATGGTGTGAGCGCTGTTATGTAGGATGTATTATATTACCGCTATATATGATGGTATGGTGTGAGCGCTGTTATGTAGGGTGTATTATATTACCGCTATATATGATGGTATGGTGTGAGCGCTGTTATGTAGGATGTATTATATTACCAGTATATGATGGTATGGTGTGAGCGCTGTTATGTAGGATGTATTATATTACCACTATATGATGGTATGGTGTGAGCGCTGTTATGTAGGATGTATCATATTACCACTATATGATGGTATGGTGTGAGCGCTGTTATGTAGGATGTATTATATTACCGCTATATATGATGGTATGGTGTGAGCGCTGTTATGTAGGATGTATTATATTACCGCTATATATGATGGTATGGTGTGAGCGCTGTTATGTAGGATGTATTATATTACCAGTATACGATGGTATGGTGTGAGCGCTGTTATGTAGGATGTATTATATTACCAGTATACGATGGTATGGTGTGAGCGCTGTTATGTAGGATGTATTATATTACCGCTATATACGATGGTATGGTGTGAGCGCTGTTATGTAGGATGTATTACATTACTGCTATATGATGGTATGGTGTGAGCGCTGTTATGTAGGATGTATTATATTACCAGTATATGATGGTATGGTGTGAGCGCTGTTATGTAGGATGTATTATATTACCAGTATATGATGGTATGGTGTGAGCGCTGTTATGTAGGATGTATTATATTACCGCTATGTATGATGGTATGGTGTGAGCGCTGTTATGTAGGATGTATTATATTACCAGTATATGATGGTATGGTGTGAGCGCTGTTATGTAGGATGTATTATATTACCGCTATATATGATGGTATGGTGTGAGCGCTGTTATGTAGGGTGTATTATATTACCGCTATATATGATGGTATGGTGTGAGCGCTGTTATGTAGGGTGTATTATATTACCGCTATATATGATGGTATGGTGTGAGCGCTGTTATGTAGGATGTATTATATTACCGCTATATATGATGGTATGGTGTGAGCGCTGTTATGTAGGGTGTATTATATTACCGCTATATATGATGGTATGGTGTGAGCGCTGTTATGTAGGATGTATTATATTACCAGTATATGATGGTATGGTGTGAGCGCTGTTATGTAGGATGTATTATATTACCACTATATGATGGTATGGTGTGAGCGCTGTTATGTAGGGTGTATTATATTACCGCTATGTATGATGGTATGGTGTGAGCGCTGTTATGTAGGATGTATCATATTACCACTATATGATGGTATGGTGTGAGCGCTGTTATGTAGGATGTATTATATTACCGCTATATATGATGGTATGGTGTGAGCGCTGTTATGTAGGATGTATTATATTACCGCTATATATGATGGTATGGTGTGAGCGCTGTTATGTAGGATGTATTATATTACCACTATATGATGGTATGGTGTGAGCGCTGTTATGTAGGATGTATTATATTACCGCTATATATGATGGTATGGTGTGAGCGCTGTTATGTAGGATGTATTATATTACCACTATACGATGGTATGGTGTGAGCGCTGTTATGTAGGATGTATTATATTACCGCTATATATGATGGTATGGTGTGAGCGCTGTTATGTAGGATGTATTATATTACCGCTATATGATGGTATGGTGTGAGCGCTGTTATGTAGGATGTATTATATTACCACTATATGATGGTATGGTGTGAGCGCTGTTATGTAGGATGTATTATATTACCGCTATATGATGGTATGGTGTGAGCGCTGTTATGTAGGATGTATTATATTACCAGTATATGATGGTATGGTGTGAGCGCTGTTATGTTGGATGTATTATATTACCGCTATATATGATGGTATGGTGTGAGCGCTGTTATGTAGGATGTATTATATTACCAGTATACGATGGTATGGTGTGAGCGCTGTTATGTAGGATGTATTATATTACCGCTATATATGATGGTATGGTGTGAGCGCTGTTATGTAGGATGTATTATATTACCGCTATATATGATGGTATGGTGTGAGCGCTGTTATGTAGGATGTATTATATTACCACTATATGATGGTATGGTGTGAGCGCTGTTATGTAGGATGTATTATATTACCACTATATGATGGTATGGTGTGAGCGCTGTTATGTAGGATGTATTATATTACCAGTATATGATGGTATGGTGTGAGCGCTGTTATGTAGGATGTATTATATTACCACTATATGATGGTATGGTGTGAGCCCTGTTATGTAGGATGTATTATATTACCGCTATATGATGGTATGGTGTGAGCGCTGTTATGTAGGATGTATTATATTACCACTATATGATGGTATGGTGTGAGCGCTGTTATGTAGGATGTATTATATTACCGCTATATATGATGGTATGGTGTGAGCGCTGTTATGTAGGATGTATTATATTACCACTATATGATGGTATGGTGTGAGCGCTGTTATGTAGGATGTATTATATTACCACTATATGATGGTATAGTGTGAGCGCTGTTATGTAGGATGTGTTATATTACCGCTATATATGATGGTATGGTGTGAGCGCTGTTATGTACGATGTATTATATTACCACTATATGATGGTATAGTGTGAGCGCTGTTATGTAGGATGTGTTATATTACCGCTATATATGATGGTATGGTGTGAGCGCTGTTATTTAGGGTGTATTATATTACCGCTATGTATGATGGTATGGTGTGAGCGCTGTTATGTAGGATGTATTATATTACCGCTACATGATGGTATGGTGTGAGCGCTGTTATGTAGGATGTATTATATTACCGCTATATGATGGTATAGTGTGAGCGCTGTTATGTAGGATGTATTATATTACCGCTATATATGAAGGTATGGTGTGAGCGCTGTTATGTAGGATGTATTATATTACCGCTATATGATGGTATGGCGTGAGCGCTGTTATGTAGGATGTATTATATTACCGCTATATATGATGGTATGGTGTGAGCGCTGTTATGTAGGATGTATTATATTACCACTATACGATGGTATGGTGTGAGCGCTGTTATGTAGGATGTATTATATTACCGCTATATGATGGTATACTGTGAGCGCTGTTATGTAGGATGTATTATATTACCACTATATATGATGGTATGGTGTGAGCGCTGTTATGTAGGATGTATTATATTACCACTATATGATGGTATGGGGTGAGCACTCTTATGTAGGATGTGTTATGTAGGATGTATTATATTACCGCTATATGATGGTATGGTGTGAGCGCTGTTATGTAGGATGTATTATATTACCGCTATATATGATGGTATGGTGTGAGCGCTGTTATGTAGGATGTATTATATTACCGCTATATATGATGGTATGGTGTGAGCGCTGTTATGTAGGATGTATTATATTACCGCTATATGATGGTATGGCGTGAGCGCTGTTATGTAGGATGTATTATATTACCGCTATATATGATGGTATGGTGTGAGCGCTGTTATGTAGGATGTATTATATTACCAGTATATGATGGTATGGTGTGAGCGCTGTTATGTAGGATGTATTATATTACCACTATACGATGGTATGGTGTGAGCGCTGTTATGTAGGATGTATTATATTACCACTATATGATGGTATGGTGTGAGCGCTGTTATGTAGGATGTATTATATTACCGCTATATATGATGGTATGGTGTGAGCGCTGTTATGTAGGATGTATTATATTACCACTATATGATGGTATGGTGTGAGCGCTGTTATGTACGATGTATTATATTACCACTATATGATGGTATAGTGTGAGCGCTGTTATGTAGGATGTGTTATATTACCGCTATATATGATGGTATGGTGTGAGCGCTGTTATGTACGATGTATTATATTACCACTATATGATGGTATAGTGTGAGCGCTGTTATGTAGGATGTGTTATATTACCGCTATATATGATGGTATGGTGTGAGCGCTGTTATTTAGGGTGTATTATATTACCGCTATGTATGATGGTATGGTGTGAGCGCTGTTATGTAGGATGTATTATATTACCGCTACATGATGGTATGGTGTGAGCGCTGTTATGTAGGATGTATTATATTACCGCTATATGATGGTATAGTGTGAGCGCTGTTATGTAGGATGTATTATATTACCGCTATATATGAAGGTATGGTGTGAGCGCTGTTATGTAGGATGTATTATATTACCGCTATATGATGGTATGGCGTGAGCGCTGTTATGTAGGATGTATTATATTACCGCTATATATGATGGTATGGTGTGAGCGCTGTTATGTAGGATGTATTATATTACCACTATACGATGGTATGGTGTGAGCGCTGTTATGTAGGATGTATTATATTACCGCTATATGATGGTATACTGTGAGCGCTGTTATGTAGGATGTATTATATTACCACTATATATGATGGTATGGTGTGAGCGCTGTTATGTAGGATGTATTATATTACCACTATATGATGGTATGGGGTGAGCACTCTTATGTAGGATGTGTTATGTAGGATGTATTATATTACCGCTATATGATGGTATGGTGTGAGCGCTGTTATGTAGGATGTATTATATTACCGCTATATATGATGGTATGGTGTGAGCGCTGTTATGTAGGATGTATTATATTACCGCTATATATGATGGTATGGTGTGAGCGCTGTTATTTAGGGTGTTTTATATTACCGCTATATATGATGGTATGGTGTGAGCGCTGTTATGTAGGATGTATTATATTACCGCTATATATGATGGTATGGTGTGAGCGCTGTTATGTAGGGTGTATTATATTACCGCTATATATGATGGTATGGTGTGAGCGCTGTTATGTAGGATGTATTATATTACCGCTATATATGATGGTATGGTGTGAGCGCTGTTATGTAGGATGTATTATATTACCGCTATATATGATGGTATGGTGTGAGCGCTGTTATGTAGGATGTGTTATATTACCGCTATGTATGATGGTATGGTGTGAGCGCTGTTATGTAAGATGTATTATATTACCGCTATACGATGGTATGGTGTGAGCGCTGTTATGTAGGATGTATTATATTACCGCTATATATGATGGTATGGTGTGAGCGCTGTTATTTAGGGTGTATTATATTACCGCTATATATGATGGTATGGTGTGAGCGCTGTTATGTAGGATGTATTATATTACCGCTATATATGATGGTATGGTGTGAGCGCTGTTATGTAGGATGTATTATATTACCGCTATATATGATGGTATGGTGTGAGCGCTGTAATGTAGGATGTATTATATTACCACTATACGATGGTATGGTGTGAGCGTTGTTATGTAGGATGTATTATATTACCGCTATATATGATGGTATGGTGTGAGCGCTGTTATGTAGGATGTATTATATTACCGCTATATGATGGTATGGTGTGAGCACTGTTATGTAGGATGTATTATATTACCGCTATATGATGGTATGGTGTGAGCGCTGTTATGTAGGATGTATTATATTACCGCTATATGATGGTATAGTGTGAGCGCTGTTATGTAGGATGTATTATATTACCGCTATATGATGGTATGGTGTGAGCGCTGTTATGTAGGATGTATTATATTACCGCTATATGATGGTATGGTGTGAGCGCTGTTATGTAGGATGTATTATATTACGGCTATATATGATGGTATGGTGTGAGCGCTGTTATGTAGGATGTATTATATTACCGCTATATGATGGTATGGTGTGAGCGCTGTTATGTAGGATGTATTATATTACCGCTATACTGTATATGATGGTATCGTGTGAGCGCTGTTATGTAGGATGTATTATATTACCGCTATATATGATGGTATGGTGTGAGCGCTGTAATGTAGGATGTATTATATTACCGCTATATATGATGGTATCGTGTGAGCGCTGTTATGTAGGATGTATTATATTACCGCTATATGATGGCATGGTGTGAGCGCTGTTATGTAGGATGTATTATATTACCACTATACGATGGTATGGTGTGAGCGTTGTTATGTAGGATGTATTATATTACCACTATATAATGGTATAGTGTGAGCGCTCTTATGTAGGATGTATTATATTACCACTATATGATGGTATGGTGTGAGCGCTGTTATGTAGGATGTGTTATGTAGGATGTATTATATTACCGCTATATGATGGTATGGTGTGAGCGCTGTTATGTAGGATGTGTGATGTAGGATGTGTTATATTAC
Source organism: Leptodactylus fallax (assembly GCA_947044405.1). Taxonomy (NCBI): domain Eukaryota; kingdom Metazoa; phylum Chordata; class Amphibia; order Anura; family Leptodactylidae; genus Leptodactylus; species Leptodactylus fallax. The sequence continues at coordinate 66,812 of CAMRHE010001529.1, read as the reverse complement.
CGCTATATATGATGGTATGGTGTGAGCGCTGTTATGTAGGATGTATTATATTACCAGTATACGATGGTATGGTGTGAGCGCTGTTATGTAGGATGTATTATATTACCGCTATATGATGGTATGGTGTGAGCGCTGTTATGTAGGATGTATTATATTACCGCTATATACGATGGTATGGTGTGAGCGCTGTTATGTAGGATGTATTATATTACCAGTATACGATGGTATGGTGTGAGCGCTGTTATGTAGGATGTATTATATTACCGCTATATACGATGGTATAGTGTGAGCGCTGTTATGTAGGATGTATTATATTACTGCTATATATGATGGTATGGTGTGAGCGCTGTTATGTAGGATGTATTATATTACCGCTATATGATAGTATAGTGTGAGCGCCGTTATGTAGGATGTATTATATTACCGCTATATGATGGTATAGTGTGAGCGCTGTTATGTAGGGTGTATTATATTACCGCTATATATGATGGTCTGGTGTGAGCGCTGTTATGTAGGATGTATTATATTACCGCTATATGATGGTATGGTGTGAGCGCTGTTATGTAGGATGTATTATATTTCCGCTATGTATGATGGTATGGTGTGAGCGCTGTTATGTAGGATGTATTATATTACCGCTATACGATGGTATGGTGTGAGCGCTGTTATGTAGGATGTGTTATGTAGGATGTATTATATTACCGCTATACGATGGTATGGTGTGAGCGCTGTTATGTAGGATGTATTATATTACCACTATATGATGGTATGGTGTGAGCGCTGTTCTGTAGGATGTATTATATTACCGCTATATGATGGTATAGTGTGAGCGCTGTTATGTAGGATGTATTATATTACCGCTATATGATGGTATGGTGTGAGCGCTGTTATGTAGGATGTATTATATTACCGCTATATGATGGTATGGTGTGAGCGCTGTTATGTAGGATGTATTATATTACCGCTATATGATGGTATGGTGTGAGCGCTGTTATGTAGGGTGTATTATATTACCGCTATATATGATGGTATGGTGTGAGCGCTGTTATGTAGGATGTATTATATTACCGCTATATATGCTAGTATGGTGTGAGCGCTGTTATGTAGGATGTATTATATTACCGCTATATATGATGGTCTGGTGTGAGCGCTGTTATGTAGGATGTATTATATTACCGCTATATGATGGTATGGTGTGAGCGCTGTTATGTAGGATGTGTTATATTACCGCTATGTATGATGGTATGGTGTGAGCGCTGTTATGTAGGATGTATTATATTACCGCTATACGATGGTATGGTGTGAGCGCTGTTATGTAGGGTGTATTATATTACCGCTATATATGATGGTATGGTGTGAGCGCTGTTATGTAGGAGGTATTATATTACCGCTATATATGATGGTATGGTGTTAGCGCTGTTATGTAGGATGTATTATATTACCGCTATACGATGGTATGGTGTGAGCGCTGTTATGTAGGATGTGTTATGTAGGATGTATTATATTACCGCTATACGATGGTATGGTGTGAGCGCTGTTATGTAGGATGTATTATATTACCGCTATGTATGATGGTATGGTGTGAGCGCTGTTATGTAGGATGTATTATATTACCGCTATATGATGGTATGGTGTGAGCGCTGTTATGTAGGATGTGTTATATTACCGCTATATATGATGGTATGGTGTGAGCGCTGTTATGTAGGATGTATTATATTACCGCTATATATGATGGTATGGTGTGAGCGCTGTTATGTAGGATGTATTATATTACCGCTATATATGATGGTATGGTGTGAGCAATGTTATGTAGGATGTGTTATATTACCGCTATATATGATGGTGTGGTGTGAGCGCTGTTATGTAGGATGTATTATGTAGGATGTATTATATTACCAGAATATGATGGTATGGTGTGAGCCCTGTTATGTAGGATGTATTATGTAGGATGTATTATATTACCGCTATATGATGGTATGGTGTGAGCGCTGTTATGTAGGATGTATTATATTACCACTATACGATGGTATGGTGTGAGCGCTGTTATGTAGGATGTATTATATTACCGCTATATATGATGGTATGGTGTGAGCGCTGTTATGTAGGATGTATTATATTACCGCTATATGATAGTATAGTGTGAGCGCCGTTATGTAGGATGTATTATATTACCAGTATACGATGGTATGGTGTGAGCGCTGTTATGTAGGATGTATTATATTACTGCTATATATGATGGTATGGTGTGAGCGCTGTTATGTAGGATGTATTATATTACCGCTATATGATAGTATAGTGTGAGCGCCGTTATGTAGGATGTATTATATTACCGCTATATGATGGTATAGTGTGAGCGCTGTTATGTAGGGTGTATTATATTACCGCTATATATGATGGTCTGGTGTGAGCGCTGTTATGTAGGATGTATTATGTAGGATGTATTATATTACCGCTATATGATGGTATGGTGTGAGCGCTGTTATGTAGGATGTATTATATTACCACTATACGATGGTATGGTGTGAGCGCTGTTATGTAGGATGTATTATATTACCGCTATATATGATGGTATGGTGTGAGCGCTGTTATGTAGGATGTATTATATTACCAGTATACGATGGTATGGTGTGAGCGCTGTTATGTAGGATGTATTATATTACTGCTATATATGATGGTATGGTGTGAGCGCTGTTATGTAGGATGTATTATATTACCGCTATATGATAGTATAGTGTGAGCGCCGTTATGTAGGATGTATTATATTACCGCTATATGATGGTATAGTGTGAGCGCTGTTATGTAGGGTGTATTATATTACCGCTATATATGATGGTCTGGTGTGAGCGCTGTTATGTAGGATGTATTATATTACCGCTATATGATGGTATGGTGTGAGCGCTGTTATGTAGGATGTATTATATTTCCGCTATGTATGATGGTATGGTGTGAGCGCTGTTATGTAGGATGTATTATATTACCGCTATACGATGGTATGGTGTGAGCGCTGTTATGTAGGGTGTATTATATTACCGCTATATATGATGGTATGGTGTGAGCGCTGTTATGTAGGATGTATTATATTACCGCTATATATGATGGTATGGTGTTAGCGCTGTTATGTAGGATGTGTTATGTAGGATGTATTATATTACCGCTATACGATGGTATGGTGTGAGCGCTGTTATGTAGGATGTATTATATTACCGCTATGTATGATGGTATGGTGTGAGCGCTGTTATGTAGGATGTATTATATTACCGCTATATGATGGTATGGTGTGAGCGCTGTTATGTAGGATGTATTATATTACCGCTATATATGATGGTATGGTGTGAGCGCTGTTATGTAGGATGTGTTATATTACCGCTATATATGATGGTATGGTGTGAGCGCTGTTATGTAGGATGTATTATATTACCGCTATATATGATGGTATGGTGTGAGCGCTGTTATGTAGGATGTATTATATTACCGCTATATATGATGGTATGGTGTGAGCGCTGTTATGTAGGATGTATTATATTACCGCTATATATGATGGTATGGTGTGAGCGCTGTTATGTAGGATGTATTATATTACCGCTATATATGATGGTATGGTGTGAGCGCTGTTATGTAGGATGTGTTATATTACCGCTATATATGATGGTGTGGTGTGAGCGCTGTTATGTAGGATGTATTATATTACCGCTATATATGATGGTATGGTGTGAGCGCTGTTATGTAGGATGTGTTATGTAGGATGTATTATATTACCGCTATATATGATGGTATGGTGTGAGCGCTGTTATTTAGGGTGTATTATATTACCGCTATATATGATGGTATGGTGTGAGCGCTGTTATGTAGGATGTATTATATTACCGCTATATATGATGGTATGGTGTGAGCGCTGTTATGTAGGATGTATTATATTACCGCTATATATGATGGTATGGTGTGAGCGCTGTAATGTAGGATGTATTATATTACCACTATACGATGGTATGGTGTGAGCGTTGTTATGTAGGATGTATTATATTACCGCTATATATGATGGTATGGTGTGAGCGCTGTTATGTAGGATGTATTATATTACCGCTATATGATGGTATGGTGTGAGCACTGTTATGTAGGATGTATTATATTACCGCTATATGATGGTATGGTGTGAGCGCTGTTATGTAGGATGTATTATATTACCGCTATATGATGGTATAGTGTGAGCGCTGTTATGTAGGATGTATTATATTACCGCTATATGATGGTATGGTGTGAGCGCTGTTATGTAGGATGTATTATATTACCGCTATATGATGGTATGGTGTGAGCGCTGTTATGTAGGATGTATTATATTACCGCTATATGATGGTATGGTGTGAGCGCTGTTATGTAGGATGTGTTATGTAGGATGTATTATATTACGGCTATATATGATGGTATGGTGTGAGCGCTGTTATGTAGGATGTATTATATTACCGCTATATGATGGTATGGTGTGAGCGCTGTTATGTAGGATGTATTATATTACCGCTATACTGTATATGATGGTATCGTGTGAGCGCTGTTATGTAGGATGTATTATATTACCGCTATATACGATGGTATGGTGTGAGCGCTGTTATGTAGGATGTATTATATTACCGCTATATGATGGTATAGTGTGAGCGCTGTTATGTAGGGTGTATTATATTACCGCTATATATGATGGTATGGTGTGAGCGCTGTTATGTAGGATGTGTTATATTACCGCTATATATGATGGTATGGTGTGAGCGCTGTTATGTAGGATGTATTATATTACCGCTATATATGATGGTATGGTGTGAGCGCTGTTATGTAGGATGTATTATATTACCGCTATATATGATGGTATGGTGTGAGCGCTGTTATGTAGGATGTATTATATTACCGCTATATATGATGGTATGGTGTGAGCGCTGTTATGTAGGATGTATTATATTACCGCTATATGATGGTATGGTGTGAGCGCTGTTATGTAGGATGTGTTATATTACCGCTATATATGATGGTATGGTGTGAGCGCTGTTATGTAGGATGTGTTATGTAGGATGTATTATATTACCGCTATATATGATGGTATGGTGTGAGCGCTGTTATTTAGGGTGTATTATATTACCGCTATATATGATGGTATGGTGTGAGCGCTGTTATGTAGGATGTATTATATTACCGCTATATATGATGGTATGGTGTGAGCGCTGTTATGTAGGATGTATTATATTACCGCTATATATGATGGTATGGTGTGAGCGCTGTAATGTAGGATGTATTATATTACCACTATACGATGGTATGGTGTGAGCGTTGTTATGTAGGATGTATTATATTACCGCTATATATGATGGTATGGTGTGAGCGCTGTTATGTAGGATGTATTATAATACCGCTATATGATGGTATGGTGTGAGCACTGTTATGTAGGATGTATTATATTACCGCTATATGATGGTATGGTGTGAGCGCTGTTATGTAGGATGTATTATATTACCGCTATATGATGGTATAGTGTGAGCGCTGTTATGTAGGATGTATTATATTACCGCTATATGATGGTATGGTGTGAGCGCTGTTATGTAGGATGTATTATATTACCGCTATATGATGGTATGGTGTGAGCGCTGTTATGTAGGATGTATTATATTACCGCTATATGATGGTATGGTGTGAGCGCTGTTATGTAGGATGTGTTATGTAGGATGTATTATATTACGGCTATATATGATGGTATGGTGTGAGCGCTGTTATGTAGGATGTATTATATTACCGCTATATGATGGTATGGTGTGAGCGCTGTTATGTAGGATGTATTATATTACCGCTATACTGTATATGATGGTATGGTGTGAGCGCTGTTATGTAGGATGTATTATATTACCGCTATATACGATGGTATGGTGTGAGCGCTGTTATGTAGGATGTATTATATTACCGCTATATGATGGTATAGTGTGAGCGCTGTTATGTAGGGTGTATTATATTACCGCTATATATGATGGTATGGTGTTAGCGCTGTTATGTAGGATGTATTATATTACCGCTATACGATGGTATGGTGTGAGCGCTGTTATGTAGGATGTGTTATGTAGGATGTATTATATTACCGCTATACGATGGTATGGTGTGAGCGCTGTTATGTAGGATGTATTATATTACCGCTATGTATGATGGTATGGTGTGAGCGCTGTTATGTAGGATGTATTATATTACCGCTATATGATGGTATGGTGTGAGCGCTGTTATGTAGGATGTATTATATTACCGCTATATATGATGGTATGGTGTGAGCGCTGTTATGTAGGATGTATTATATTACCGCTATATATGATGGTATGGTGTGAGCGCTGTTATGTAGGATGTATTATATTACCGCTATATATGATGGTATGGTGTGAGCGCTGTTATGTAGGATGTGTTATATTACCGCTATATATGATGGTGTGGTGTGAGCGCTGTTATGTAGGATGTATTATATTACCGCTATATATGATGGTATGGTGTGAGCGCTGTTATGTAGGATGTATTATATTACCAGTATATGATGGTATGGTGTGAGCGCTGTTATGTAGGATGTATTATATTACCGCTATATGATGGTATGGTGTGAGCGCTGTTATGTAGGGATGTATTATGTAGGATGTATTATATTACCGCTATATGATGGTATGGTGTGAGCGCTGTTATGTAGGGTGTATTATATTACCACTATACGATGGTATGGTGTGAGCGCTGTTATGTAGGATGTATTATATTACCGCTATATATGATGGTATGGTGTGAGCGCTGTTATGTAGGATGTATTATATTACCGCTATATGATAGTATAGTGTGAGCGCCGTTATGTAGGATGTATTATATTACCGCTATATGATGGTATAGTGTGAGCGCTGTTATGTAGGGTGTATTATATTACCGCTATATATGATGGTCTGGTGTGAGCGCTGTTATGTAGGATGTATTATATTACCGCTATATGATGGTATGGTGTGAGCGCTGTTATGTAGGATGTATTATATTTCCGCTATGTATGATGGTATGGTGTGAGCGCTGTTATGTAGGATGTATTATATTACCGCTATACGATGGTATGGTGTGAGCGCTGTTATGTAGGGTGTATTATATTACCACTATATATGATGGTATGGTGTGAGCGCTGTTATGTAGGATGTATTATATTACCGCTATATATGATGGTATGGTGTTAGCGCTGTTATGTAGGATGTGTTATGTAGGATGTATTATATTACCGCTATACGATGGTATGGTGTGAGCGCTGTTATGTAGGATGTGTTATGTAGGATGTATTATATTACCGCTATACGATGGTATGGTGTGAGCGCTGTTATGTAGGATGTATTATATTACCACTATATGATGGTATGGTGTGAGCGCTGTTCTGTAGGATGTATTATATTACCGCTATATGATGGTATGGTGTGAGCGCTGTTATGTAGGATGTATTATATTACCGCTATATGATGGTATAGTGTGAGCGCTGTTATGTAGGATGTATTATATTACCGCTATATGATGGTATGGTGTGAGCGCTGTTATGTAGGATGTATTATATTACCGCTATATGATGGTATGGTGTGAGCGCTGTTATGTAGGATGTATTATATTACCGCTATATGATGGTATGGTGTGAGCGCTGTTATGTAGGGTGTATTATATTACCGCTATATATGATGGTATGGTGTGAGCGCTGTTATGTAGGATGTATTATATTACCGCTATATGATGGTATGGTGTGAGCGCTGTTATGTAGGATGTATTATATTACCGCTATATATGCTAGTATGGTGTGAGCGCTGTTATGTAGGATGTATTATATTACCGCTATACGATGGTATGGTGTGAGCGCTGTTATGTAGGGTGTATTATATTACCGCTATATATGATGGTATGGTGTGAGCGCTGTTATGTAGGAGGTATTATATTACCGCTATATATGATGGTATGGTGTTAGCGCTGTTATGTAGGATGTATTATATTACCGCTATACGATGGTATGGTGTGAGCGCTGTTATGTAGGATGTGTTATGTAGGATGTATTATATTACCGCTATACGATGGTATGGTGTGAGCGCTGTTATGTAGGATGTATTATATTACCGCTATGTATGATGGTATGGTGTGAGCGCTGTTATGTAGGATGTATTATATTACCGCTATATGATGGTATGGTGTGAGCGCTGTTATGTAGGATGTATTATATTACCGCTATATATGATGGTATGTTGTGAGCGCTGTTATGTAGGATGTGTTATATTACCGCTATATATGATGGTATGGTGTGAGCGCTGTTATGTAGGATGTATTATATTACCGCTATATATGATGGTATGGTGTGAGCGCTGTTATGTAGGATGTATTATATTACCGCTATATATGATGGTATGGTGTGAGCGCTGTTATGTAGGATGTGTTATATTACCGCTATATATGATGGTGTGGTGTGAGCGCTGTTATGTAGGATGTATTATATTACCGCTATATATGATGGTATGGTGTGAGCGCTGTTATTTAGGGTGTATTATATTACCGCTATATATGATGGTATGGTGTGAGCGCTGTTATGTAGGATGTATTATATTACCGCTATATATGATGGTATGGTGTGAGCGCTGTTATGTAGGATGTATTATATTACCGCTATATGAAGGTATGGTGTGAGCACTGTTATGTAGGATGTATTATATTACCGCTATATATGATGGTATGGTGTGAGCGCTGTTATGTAGGATGTATTATATTACCGCTATATGATGGTATGGTGTGAGCGCTGTTATGTAGGATGTATTATATTACCACTATACGATGGTATGGTGTGAGCGTTGTTATGTAGGATGTATTATATTACCGCTATATATGATGGTATGGTGTGAGCGCTGTTATGTAGGATGTATTATATTACCGCTATATGATGGTATGGTGTGAGCACTGTTATGTAGGATGTATTATATTACCGCTATATGATGGTATGGTGTGAGCGCTGTTATGTAGGATGTATTATATTACCGCTATATGATGGTATAGTGTGAGCGCTGTTATGTAGGATGTATTATATTACCGCTATATGATGGTATGGTGTGAGCGCTGTTATGTAGGATGTATTATATTACCGCTATATGATGGTATGGTGTGAGCGCTGTTATGTAGGATGTATTATATTACCGCTATATGATGGTATGGTGTGAGCGCTGTTATGTAGGATGTGTTATGTAGGATGTATTATATTACGGCTATATATGATGGTATGGTGTGAGCGCTGTTATGTAGGATGTATTATATTACCGCTATATGATGGTATGGTGTGAGCGCTGTTATGTAGGATGTATTATATTACCGCTATACTGTATATGATGGTATCGTGTGAGCGCTGTTATGTAGGATGTATTATATTACCGCTATATACGATGGTATGGTGTGAGCGCTGTTATGTAGGATGTATTATATTACCGCTATATGATGGTATAGTGTGAGCGCTGTTATGTAGGGTGTATTATATTACCGCTATATATGATGGTATGGTGTGAGCGCTGTTATGTAGGATGTGTTATATTACCGCTATATATGATGGTATGGTGTGAGCGCTGTTATGTAGGATGTATTATATTACCGCTATATATGATGGTATGGTGTGAGCGCTGTTATGTAGGATGTATTATATTACCGCTATATATGATGGTATGGTGTGAGCGCTGTTATGTAGGATGTATTATATTACCGCTATATATGATGGTATGGTGTGAGCGCTGTAATGTAGGATGTATTATATTACCACTATACGATGGTATGGTGTGAGCGTTGTTATGTAGGATGTATTATATTACCGCTATATATGATGGTATGGTGTGAGCGCTGTTATGTAGGATGTATTATATTACCGCTATATGATGGTATGGTGTGAGCACTGTTATGTAGGATGTATTATATTACCGCTATATGATGGTATGGTGTGAGCGCTGTTATGTAGGATGTATTATATTACCGCTATATGATGGTATGGTGTGAGCGCTGTTATGTAGGATGTGTTATGTAGGATGTATTATATTACGGCTATATATGATGGTATGGTGTGAGCGCTGTTATGTAGGATGTATTATATTACCGCTATATGATGGTATGTTGTGAGCGCTGTTATGTAGGATGTATTATATTACCGCTATATATGATGGTATGGTGTGAGCGCTGTTATGTAGGATGTATTATATTACCGCTATATACGATGGTATGGTGTGAGCGCTGTTATGTAGGATGTATTATATTACCGCTATATGATGGTATGGTGTGAGCGCTGTTATGTAGGATGTGTTATGTAGGATGTATTATATTACGGCTATATATGATGGTATGGTGTGAGCGCTGTTATGTAGGATGTATTATATTACCGCTATATGATGGTATGGTGTGAGCGCTGTTATGTAGGATGTATTATATTACCGCTATACTGTATATGATGGTATCGTGTGAGCGCTGTTATGTAGGATGTATTATATTACCGCTATATGATGGTATAGTGTGAGCGCTGTTATGTAGGATGTATTATATTACCGCTATATATGATGGTATGGTGTGAGCGCTGTTATGTAGGATGTATTATATTACCGCTATATATGATGGTATGGTGTGAGCGCTGTAATGTAGGATGTATTATATTACCACTATACGATGGTATGGTGTGAGCGTTGTTATGTAGGATGTATTATATTACCACTATATGATGGTATAGTGTGAGCGCTCTTATGTAGGATGTATTATATTACCACTATATGATGGTATGGTGTGAGCGCTGTTATGTAGGATGTGTTATGTAGGATGTATTATATTACCGCTATACGATGGTATGGTGTGAGCGCTGTTATGTAGGATGTGTTATGTAGGATGTATTATATTACCGCTATACGATGGTATGGTGTGAGCGCTGTTATGTAGGATGTATTATATTACCGCTATGTATGATGGTATGGTGTGAGCGCTGTTATGTAGGATGTATTATATTACCGCTATATGATGGTATGGTGTGAGCGCTGTTATGTAGGATGTGTTATATTACCGCTATATATGATGGTATGGTGTGAGCGCTGTTATGTAGGATGTATTATATTACCGCTATATGATGGTATGGTGTGAGCGCTGTTATGTAGGATGTATTATATTACCAGTATATGATGGTATGGTGTGAGCGCTGTTATGTAGGATGTGTTATGTAGGATGTATTATATTACCGCTATATATGATGGTATGGTGTGAGCGCTGTTATTTAGGGTGTATTATATTACCGCTATATATGATGGTATGGTGTGAGCGCTGTTATGTAGGATGTATTATATTACCGCTATATATGATGGTATGGTGTGAGCGCTGTTATGTAGGATGTATTATATTACCGCTATACGATGGTATGGTGTGAGCGCTGTTATGTAGGGTGTATTATATTACCGCTATATATGATGGTATGGTGTGAGCGCTGTTATGTAGGATGTATTATATTACCGCTATATATGATGGTATGGTGTGAGCGCTGTAATGTAGGATGTATTATGTTACCACTATACGATGGTATGGTGTGAGCGTTGTTATGTAGGATGTATTATATTACCGCTATATATGATGGTATGGTGTGAGCGCTGTTATGTAGGATGTATTATATTACCGCTATATGATGGTATGGTGTGAGCACTGTTATGTAGGATGTATTATATTACCGCTATATGATGGTATGGTGTGAGCGCTGTTATGTAGGATGTATTATATTACCGCTATATGATGGTATAGTGTGAGCGCTGTTATGTAGGATGTATTATATTACCGCTATATGATGGTATGGTGTGAGCGCTGTTATGTAGGATGTATTATATTACCGCTATATGATGGTATGGTGTGAGCGCTGTTATGTAGGATGTATTATATTACCGCTATATGATGGTATGGTGTGAGCGCTGTTATGTAGGATGTGTTATGTAGGATGTATTATATTACGGCTATATATGATGGTATGGTGTGAGCGCTGTTATGTAGGATGTATTATATTACCGCTATATGATGGTATGGTGTGAGCGCTGTTATGTAGGATGTATTATATTACCGCTATACTGTATATGATGGTATGGTGTGAGCGCTGTTATGTAGGATGTATTATATTACCGCTATATACGATGGTATGGTGTGAGCGCTGTTATGTAGGATGTATTATATTACCGCTATATGATGGTATAGTGTGAGCGCTGTTATGTAGGGTGTATTATATTACCGCTATATATGATGGTATGGTGTTAGCGCTGTTATGTAGGATGTATTAAATTACCGCTATACGATGGTATGGTGTGAGCGCTGTTATGTAGGATGTGTTATGTAGGATGTATTATATTACCGCTATACGATGGTATGGTGTGAGCGCTGTTATGTAGGATGTATTATATTACCGCTATGTATGATGGTATGGTGTGAGCGCTGTTATGTAGGATGTATTATATTACCGCTATATGATGGTATGGTGTGAGCGCTGTTATGTAGGATGTATTATATTACCGCTATATATGATGGTATGGTGTGAGCGCTGTTATGTAGGATGTATTATATTACCGCTATATATGATGGTATGGTGTGAGCGCTGTTATGTAGGATGTATTATATTACCGCTATATATGATGGTATGGTGTGAGCGCTGTTATGTAGGATGTGTTATATTACCGCTATATATGATGGTGTGGTGTGAGCGCTGTTATGTAGGATGTATTATATTACCGCTATATATGATGGTATGGTGTGAGCGCTGTTATGTAGGATGTATTATATTACCAGTATATGATGGTATGGTGTGAGCGCTGTTATGTAGGATGTATTATATTACCGCTATATGATGGTATGGTGTGAGCGCTGTTATGTAGGATGTATTATGTAGGATGTATTATATTACCGCTATATGATGGTATGGTGTGAGCGCTGTTATGTAGGGTGTATTATATTACCACTATACGATGGTATGGTGTGAGCGCTGTTATGTAGGATGTATTATATTACCGCTATATATGATGGTATGGTGTGAGCGCTGTTATGTAGGATGTATTATATTACCAGTATACGATGGTATGGTGTGAGCGCTGTTATGTAGGATGTATTATATTACCGCTATATGATAGTATAGTGTGAGCGCCGTTATGTAGGATGTATTATATTACCGCTATATGATGGTATAGTGTGAGCGCTGTTATGTAGGGTGTATTATATTACCGCTATATATGATGGTCTGGTGTGAGCGCTGTTATGTAGGATGTATTATATTACCGCTATATGATGGTATGGTGTGAGCGCTGTTATGTAGGATGTATTATATTTCCGCTATGTATGATGGTATGGTGTGAGCGCTGTTATGTAGGATGTATTATATTACCGCTATACGATGGTATGGTGTGAGCGCTGTTATGTAGGGTGTATTATATTACCGCTATATATGATGGTATGGTGTGAGCGCTGTTATGTAGGATGTATTATATTACCGCTATATATGATGGTATGGTGTTAGCGCTGTTATGTAGGATGTGTTATGTAGGATGTATTATATTACCGCTATACGATGGTATGGTGTGAGCGCTGTTATGTAGGATGTGTTATGTAGGATGTATTATATTACCGCTATACGATGGTATGGTGTGAGCGCTGTTATGTAGGATGTATTATATTACCACTATATGATGGTATGGTGTGAGCGCTGTTCTGTAGGATGTATTATATTACCGCTATATGATGGTATGGTGTGAGCGCTGTTATGTAGGATGTATTATATTACCGCTATATGATGGTATAGTGTGAGCGCTGTTATGTAGGATGTATTATATTACCGCTATATGATGGTATGGTGTGAGCGCTGTTATGTAGGATGTATTATATTACCGCTATATGATGGTATGGTGTGAGCGCTGTTATGTAGGATGTATTATATTACCGCTATATGATGGTATGGTGTGAGCGCTGTTATGTAGGGTGTATTATATTACCGCTATATATGATGGTATGGTGTGAGCGCTGTTATGTAGGATGTATTATATTACCGCTATATATGCTAGTATGGTGTGAGCGCTGTTATGTAGGGTGTATTATATTACCACTATACGATGGTATGGTGTGAGCGCTGTTATGTAGGATGTGTTATATTACCGCTATGTATGATGGTATGGTGTGAGCGCTGTTATGTAGGATGTATTATATTACCGCTATACGATGGTATGGTGTGAGCGCTGTTATGTAGGGTGTATTATATTACCGCTATATATGATGGTATGGTGTGAGCGCTGTTATGTAGGAGGTATTATATTACCGCTATATATGATGGTATGGTGTTAGCGCTGTTATGTAGGATGTATTATATTACCGCTATACGATGGTATGGTGTGAGCGCTGTTATGTAGGATGTGTTATGTAGGATGTATTATATTACCGCTATACGATGGTATGGTGTGAGCGCTGTTATGTAGGATGTATTATATTACCGCTATGTATGATGGTATGGTGTGAGCGCTGTTATGTAGGATGTATTATATTACCGCTATATGATGGTATGGTGTGAGCGCTGTTATGTAGGATGTATTATATTACCGCTATATATGATGGTATGTTGTGAGCGCTGTTATGTAGGATGTGTTATATTACCGCTATATATGATGGTATGGTGTGAGCGCTGTTATGTAGGATGTATTATATTACCGCTATATATGATGGTATGGTGTGAGCGCTGTTATGTAGGATGTGTTATATTACCGCTATATATGATGGTGTGGTGTGAGCGCTGTTATGTAGGATGTATTATATTACCGCTATATATGATGGTATGGTGTGAGCGCTGTTATTTAGGGTGTATTATATTACCGCTATATATGATGGTATGGTGTGAGCGCTGTTATGTAGGATGTATTATATTACCGCTATATATGATGGTATGGTGTGAGCGCTGTTATGTAGGATGTATTATATTACCGCTATATATGATGGTATGGTGTGAGCGCTGTTATGTAGGATGTATTATATTACCGCTATATGATGGTATGGTGTGAGCACTGTTATGTAGGATGTATTATATTACCGCTATATGATGGTATGGTGTGAGCGCTGTTATGTAGGATGTATTATATTACCGCTATATGATGGTATAGTGTGAGCGCTGTTATGTAGGATGTATTATATTACCGCTATATGATGGTATGGTGTGAGCGCTGTTATGTAGGATGTATTATATTACCGCTATATGATGGTATGGTGTGAGCGCTGTTATGTAGGATGTATTATATTACCGCTATATGATGGTATGGTGTGAGCGCTGTTATGTAGGATGTGTTATGTAGGATGTATTATATTACGGCTATATATGATGGTATGGTGTGAGCGCTGTTATGTAGGATGTATTATATTACCGCTATATGATGGTATGGTGTGAGCGCTGTTATGTAGGATGTATTATATTACCGCTATACTGTATATGATGGTATCGTGTGAGCGCTGTTATGTAGGATGTATTATATTACCGCTATATACGATGGTATGGTGTGAGCGCTGTTATGTAGGATGTATTATATTACCGCTATATGATGGTATAGTGTGAGCGCTGTTATGTAGGGTGTATTATATTACCGCTATATATGATGGTATGGTGTGAGCGCTGTTATGTAGGATGTGTTATATTACCGCTATATATGATGGTATGGTGTGAGCGCTGTTATGTAGGATGTATTATATTACCGCTATATATGATGGTATGGTGTGAGCGCTGTTATGTAGGATGTATTATATTACCGCTATATATGATGGTATGGTGTGAGCGCTGTTATGTAGGATGTATTATATTACCGCTATATATGATGGTATGGTGTGAGCGCTGTAATGTAGGATGTATTATATTACCACTATACGATGGTATGGTGTGAGCGTTGTTATGTAGGATGTATTATATTACCGCTATATATGATGGTATGGTGTGAGCGCTGTTATGTAGGATGTATTATATTACCGCTATATGATGGTATGGTGTGAGCACTGTTATGTAGGATGTATTATATTACCGCTATATGATGGTATGGTGTGAGCGCTGTTATGTAGGATGTATTATATTACCGCTATATGATGGTATGGTGTGAGCGCTGTTATGTAGGATGTGTTATGTAGGATGTATTATATTACGGCTATATATGATGGTATGGTGTGAGCGCTGTTATGTAGGATGTATTATATTACCGCTATATGATGGTATGGTGTGAGCGCTGTTATGTAGGATGTATTATATTACCGCTATATGATGGTATGGTGTGAGCGCTGTTATGTAGGATGTATTATATTACCAGTATATGATGGTATGGTGTGAGCGCTGTTATGTTGGATGTATTATATTACCGCTATATATGATGGTATGGTGTGAGCGCTGTTATGTAGGATGTATTATATTACCGCTATATGATGGTATGGTGTGAGCGCTGTTATGTAGGATGTGTTATGTAGGATGTATTATATTACGGCTATATATGATGGTATGGTGTGAGCGCTGTTATGTAGGATGTATTATATTACCGCTATATGATGGTATGGTGTGAGCGCTGTTATGTAGGATGTATTATATTACCGCTATACTGTATATGATGGTATCGTGTGAGCGCTGTTATGTAGGATGTATTATATTACCGCTATATACGATGGTATGGTGTGAGCGCTGTTATGTAGGATGTATTATATTACCGCTATATGATGGTATAGTGTGAGCGCTGTTATGTAGGGTGTATTATATTACCGCTATATATGATGGTATGGTGTGAGCGCTGTAGTGTAGGGTGCATTATATTACCGCTCTATATGATGGTATGGTGTGAGCGCTGTTATGTAGGATGTATTATATTACCGCTATATATGATGGTATGGTGTGAGCGCTGTTATGTAGGATGTATTATATTACCGCTATATATGATGGTATGGTGTGAGCGCTGTAATGTAGGATGTATTATATTACCACTATACGATGGTATGGTGTGAGCGTTGTTATGTAGGATGTATTATATTACCACTATATGATGGTATAGTGTGAGCGCTCTTATGTAGGATGTATTATATTACCACTATATGATGGTATGGTGTGAGCGCTGTTATGTAGGATGTGTTATGTAGGATGTATTATATTACCGCTATACGATGGTATGGTGTGAGCGCTGTTATGTAGGATGTGTTATGTAGGATGTATTATATTACCGCTATACGATGGTATGGTGTGAGCGCTGTTATGTAGGATGTATTATATTACCGCTATGTATGATGGTATGGTGTGAGCGCTGTTATGTAGGATGTATTATATTACCGCTATATGATGGTATGGTGTGAGCGCTGTTATGTAGGATGTATTATATTACCGCTATATATGATGGTATGGTGTGAGCGCTGTTATGTAGGATGTATTATATTACCGCTATATATGATGGTATGGTGTGAGCGCTGTTATGTAGGATGTATTATATTACCGCTATATATGATGGTATGGTGTGAGCGCTGTTATGTAGGATGTGTTATGTAGGATGTATTATATTACCGCTATATATGATGGTATGGTGTGAGCGCTGTTATTTAGGGTGTATTATATTACCGCTATATATGATGGTATGGTGTGAGCGCTGTTATGTAGGATGTATTATATTACCGCTATATATGATGGTATGGTGTGAGCGCTGTTATGTAGGATGTATTATATTACCGCTATATATGATGGTATGGTGTGAGCGCTGTAATGTAGGATGTATTATATTACCACTATACGATGGTATGGTGTGAGCGTTGTTATGTAGGATGTATTATATTACCGCTATATGATGGTATGGTGTGAGCGCTGTTATGTAGGATGTATTATATTACCGCTATATGATGGTATAGTGTGAGCGCTGTTATGTAGGATGTATTATATTACCGCTATATGATGGTATGGTGTGAGCGCTGTTATGTAGGATGTATTATATTACCGCTATATGATGGTATGGTGTGAGCGCTGTTATGTAGGATGTATTATATTACCGCTATATGATGGTATGGTGTGAGCGCTGTTATGTAGGATGTGTTATGTAGGATGTATTATATTACGGCTATATATGATGGTATGGTGTGAGCGCTGTTATGTAGGATGTATTATATTACCGCTATATGATGGTATGGTGTGAGCGCTGTTATGTAGGATGTATTATATTACCGCTATACTGTATATGATGGTATCGTGTGAGCGCTGTTATGTAGGATGTATTATATTACCGCTATATACGATGGTATGGTGTGAGCGCTGTTATGTAGGATGTATTATATTACCGCTATATGATGGTATAGTGTGAGCGCTGTTATGTAGGGTGTATTATATTACCGCTATATATGATGGTATGGTGTGAGCGCTGTTATGTAGGATGTATTATATTACCGCTATATATGATGGTATGGTGTGAGCGCTGTTATGTAGGATGTGTTATATTACCGCTATATATGATGGTATGGTGTGAGCGCTGTTATGTAGGATGTATTATATTACCGCTATATATGATGGTATGGTGTGAGCGCTGTTATGTAGGATGTATTATATTACCGCTATATATGATGGTATGGTGTGAGCGCTGTTATGTAGGATGTGTTATATTACCGCTATATATGATGGTATGGTGTGAGCGTTGTTATGTAGGATGTATTATATTACCGCTATATATGATGGTATGGTGTGAGCGCTGTTATGTAGGATGTATTATATTACCGCTATATGATGGTATGGTGTGAGCACTGTTATGTAGGATGTATTATATTACCGCTATATGATGGTATGGTGTGAGCGCTGTTATGTAGGATGTATTATATTACCGCTATATGATGGTATAGTGTGAGCGCTGTTATGTAGGATGTATTATATTACCGCTATATGATGGTATGGTGTGAGCGCTGTTATGTAGGATGTATTATATTACCGCTATATGATGGTATGGTGTGAGCGCTGTTATGTAGGATGTGTTATGTAGGATGTATTATATTACGGCTATATATGATGGTATGGTGTGAGCGCTGTTATGTAGGATGTATTATATTACCGCTATATGATGGTATGGTGTGAGCGCTGTTATGTAGGATGTATTATATTACCGCTATACTGTATATGATGGTATCGTGTGAGCGCTGTTATGTAGGATGTATTATATTACCGCTATATACGATGGTATGGTGTGAGCGCTGTTATGTAGGATGTATTATATTACCGCTATATGATGGTATAGTGTGAGCGCTGTTATGTAGGGTGTATTATATTACCGCTATATATGATGGTATGGTGTGAGCGCTGTAGTGTAGGGTGCATTATATTACCGCTCTATATGATGGTATGGTGTGAGCGCTGTTATGTAGGATGTATTATATTACCGCTATATATGATGGTATGGTGTGAGCGCTGTTATGTAGGATGTATTATATTACCGCTATATATGATGGTATGGTGTGAGCGCTGTAATGTAGGATGTATTATATTACCACTATACGATGGTATGGTGTGAGCGTTGTTATGTAGGATGTATTATATTACCACTATATGATGGTATAGTGTGAGCGCTCTTATGTAGGATGTATTATATTACCACTATATGATGGTATGGTGTGAGCGCTGTTATGTAGGATGTATTATATTACCAGTATACGATGGTATGGTGTGAGCGCTGTTATGTAGGATGTATTATATTACTGCTATATATGATGGTATGGTGTGAGCGCTGTTATGTAGGATGTATTATATTACCGCTATATGATAGTATAGTGTGAGCGCCGTTATGTAGGGTGTATTATATTACCGCTATATGATGGTATAGTGTGAGCGCTGTTATGTAGGGTGTATTATATTACCGCTATATATGATGGTCTGGTGTGAGCGCTGTTATGTAGGATGTATTATATTACCGCTATATGATGGTATGGTGTGAGCGCTGTTATGTAGGATGTATTATATTTCCGCTATGTATGATGGTATGGTGTGAGCGCTGTTATGTAGGATGTATTATATTACCGCTATACGATGGTATGGTGTGAGCGCTGTTATGTAGGGTGTATTATATTACCGCTATATATGATGGTATGGTGTGAGCGCTGTTATGTAGGATGTATTATATTACCGCTATATATGATGGTATGGTGTTAGCGCTGTTATGTAGGATGTGTTATGTAGGATGTATTATATTACCGCTATACGATGGTATGGTGTGAGCGCTGTTATGTAGGATGTGTTATGTAGGATGTATTATATTACCGCTATACGATGGTATGGTGTGAGCGCTGTTATGTAGGATGTATTATATTACCACTATATGATGGTATGGTGTGAGCGCTGTTCTGTAGGATGTATTATATTACCGCTATATGATGGTATGGTGTGAGCGCTGTTATGTAGGATGTATTATATTACCGCTATATGATGGTATGGTGTGAGCGCTGTTATGTAGGATGTATTATATTACCGCTATATGATGGTATGGTGTGAGCGCTGTTATGTAGGATGTATTATATTACCGCTATATGATGGTATGGTGTGAGCGCTGTTATGTAGGGTGTATTATATTACCGCTATATATGATGGTATGGTGTGAGCGCTGTTATGTAGGATGTATTATATTACCGCTATATATGCTAGTATGGTGTGAGCGCTGTTATGTAGGGTGTATTATATTACCGCTATATATGATGGTATGGTGTGAGCGCTGTTATGTAGGATGTATTATATTACCACTATATATGATGGTATGGTGTGAGCGCTGTTATGTAGGGTGTATTATATTACCGCTATATATGATGGTATGGTGTGAGCGCTGTTATGTAGGATGTATTATATTACCGCTATACGATGGTATGGTGTGAGCACTGTTATGTAGGATGTGTTATGTAGGATGTATTATATTACCGCTATAATAGCTGTGAAGGAGCTGCTGGACCCGCCCACCTATTTCTCATGTACCCGCCCACCTAGTATCCACTAGTGAGCAGCAGAATTAATAGATAGGCGCCCCATAGTGGCCGGACTTACAAAATAGTTTTTAGGGTGGAAAACATCAGGTTTTTTAATTTTAGTGATTTGCAATTTTGTTCAGGATGGGACAGTCTACGATGTGGTAACTGGCGGCCATTTAAAGGGCATTTCCAGGATTATACAACATGTCCCATTTTTTGCCCACATACCACACCTGCCTATGGGTCGTGTCTGGTATTTCAGTTTTAAGTGAATGAACCTGTCCTATTACCCCCAATGTTTATATGTGAGACCCCATAGTGACCCCCAATGTTTATATGTGAGACCCCATAGTGACCCCCCATGTTTATGTGAGACCCCATAGTGACCCCCCCATGTTTATATGTGAGACCCCATAGTGACCCCCCATGTTTATATGTGAGACCCCATAGTGACGCCCCATGTTTATATGTGAGACCCCATAGTGACCCCCATGTTTATATGTGAGACCCCATAGTAACGCCCCATGTTTATATGTGAGACCCCATAGTGACGCCCCATGTTTATATGTGAGACCCCATAGTGACCCTCCATGTTTATATGTGAGACCCCATAGTGACCCCCCATGTTTATATGTGAGACCCCATAGTGACGCCCCATGTTTATATGTGAGACCCCATAGTGACCCCCATGTTTATATGTGAGACCCCATAGTGACCCTCCATGTTTATATGTGAGACCCCATAGTGACCCCCCATGTTTATGTGAGACCCCATAGTGACCCCCCCATGTTTATATGTGAGACCCCATAGTGACCCTCCATGTTTATATGTGAGACCCCATAGTGACCCTCCATGTTTATGTGAGACCCCATAGTGATCCCCCATGTTTATATGTGAGACCCCATAGTGACGCCCCATGTTTATATGTGAGACCCCATAGTGACCCCCCATGTTTATGTGAGACCCCATAGTGACCCCCCATGTTTATATGTGAGACCCCATAGTGACCCCCCATGTTTATATGTGAGACCCCATAGTGACCCCCCCATGTTTACGTGAGACCCCATAGTGACCCCCCATGTTTATATGTGAGACCCCATAGTGACCCCCCATGTTTATATGTGAGACCCCATAGTGACGCCCCATGTTTATATGTGAGACCCCATAGTGACGCCCCATGTTTATATGTGAGACCCCATAGTGACCCCCCATGTTTATGTGAGACCCCATAGTGATCCCCCATGTTTATATGTGAGACCCCATAGTGACGCCCCATGTTTATATGTGAGACCCCATAGTGACCCCCCATGTTTATGTGAGACCCCATAGTGACCCCCCATGTTTATATGTGAGATCCCATAGTGACGCCCCATGTTTATATGTGAGACCCCATAGTGACGCCCCATGTTTATATGTGAGACCCCATAGTGACGCCCCATGTTTATATGTGAGACCCCATAGTGACGCCCCATGTTTATATGTGAGACCCCATAGTGACGCCCCATGTTTATATGTGAGACCCCATAGTGACCCCCATGTTTATGAGACCCCATAGTGACCCCCATGTTTATATGTGAGACCCCATAGTGACCCCCATGTTTATGAGACCCCATAGTGACCCCCCATGTTTATATGTGAGACCCCATAGTGACCCCCCATGTTTATATGTGAGACCCCATAGTGACCCCCATGTTTATATGTGAGACCCCATAGTGACCCCCCCATGTTTATATGTGAGACCCCATAGTGACCCCCCCATGTTTATATGTGAGACCCCATAGTGACCCCCATGTTTATATGTGAGACCCCATAGTGACCCCCATGTTTATATGTGAGACCCCATAGTGACCCCCCATGTTTATATGTGAGACCCCATAGTGACCCCCCATGTTTATATGTGAGACCCCATAGTGACCCCCATGTTTATATGTGAGACCCCATAGTGACCCCCATGTTTATATGTGAGACCCCATAGTGACCCCCATGTTTATATGTGAGACCCCATAGTGACCCCCATGTTTATATGTGAGACCCCATAGTGACCCCCCATGTTTATATGTGAGACCCCATAGTGACCCCCAATCTTGATATCTGACCTGAGGGGTGAAATTTATTATCTAAGTTGTAACATGTCAGGTGCAAAATAATGAACAGTATTTTCCCTGACTGTATCGCACACGAGAGGCTTAGATACAGAGCTCAGCAGACAGTATCACACATGCTGTGGTTAGATACACAGCTCAGGTTGTCTCCTGGACATTCCCCGGTTAGTGTCCTCTGTGCTCCCTGGGGGGCGCTCTCACACATCTACCGGTTTTCTGTGACCCTTGGCTTCAGGGGTGACCACCATGTCTGCTGAACACCTGCACCCCCTGCTAACCTGCCAGCTCTGGCCATGGATCCCATGCAGGCAGCTAGGGAGGTAGAATACACCCAGTGTGGTCTCTGGGGCCCCTCCTGGTATGTGATACGCTGCAGCACAGGGCTCGGTCTGCGCCTTACATGATCTATAGGACAAGGGGGGCAACTCAAATATAAAGAGACACAAAGTTGCACATTATCTGCCCCCCCCCCGCTAGTGTTCCCTGTTATCAGCCATGTCATGCTGGGGACAAGATGGTGAGTCAGGAGGGTCGGACATTGACACGATTTTTTTCATTTTACGCGGCGGTTGGTAATGGATCGGTTGCTCCATTTGTGGCTTGCACTGGTTTAGACTTGGCCGTGATGTGCTCCGGCCTGACACATGTTCTGGGGCCGGGGGGCGGCTGCACGCTTCACAGGCAGGACACAAGAGTCGTAGTCAGCCGCCTGCCACCGCCGCACACGCCACCCTGTGCTTTGCAGTCAACCTTGATGTTTGCATCTTAAGACTTGGAGCAAGTGGCTGAGATGTTCGCCCCGGGCATCAGGAGCCCAAATATTTGGACAGATGGAAATCATTTATCACTACAGGCCCAGAATGTGAGGACTCGGGGTCAGTGGGGGCAGCGCAGCATCCGCAAAGTCACTCATGGAGAAGACGCTGCACGCTACACTGGCTGCAAATGGCGCAAGGCGAGCGGTGATTTACTGCCCTGTACACACCGCACCTGCAGGCACAGGAAACTGGAGGCGGCCGCCCTGCCCTGCGCCCCGCACTGCACCCCGCACTGCACCCCGCACTGTCACTCACTTGTCCATCGCCATCTGCAGGTTCTATTATGTCCTTGAATCCGGCATTCAATAATCCGTCTGATAATCCAGCACTGTGGTATACGGCGTCACTAGGCTGTGGTCACATGGTGCGGTATACTGTGTCTCTAGGCTGTGGTCACATGGTGCGGTATACTGTGTCTCTAGGCTGTGGTCACATGGTGCGGTATACTGTGTCTCTAGGCTGTGGTCACATGGTGCGGTATACGGCGTCACTAGGCTGTGGTCACATGGTGCGGTATACTGTGTCACTAGGCTGTGGTCACATGGTGTGGTATACTGTGTCACTAGGCTGTGGTCACATGGTGCGGTATACGGCATCACTAGGCTGTGGTCACATGGTGCGGTATACGGCATCACTAGGCTGTGGTCACATGGTGCGGTATACTGTGTCACTAGGCTGTGGTCACATGGTGCGGTATACGGCGTCACTAGGCTGTGGTCACATGGTGCGGTATACTGTGTCTCTAGGCTGTGGTCACATGGTGCGGTATACTGTGTCTCTAGGCTGTGGTCACATGGTGCGGTATACTGCGCCACCAGGATGTGGTCACATGATGCGGTATACTGCGCCACCAGAATGTGGTCACATGGTGAGGTATACTGCGCCACCAGAATGTGGTCACATGCTGCGGTATACTGTGTCTCTAGGCTGTGGTCACATGGTGCAGTATACTGTGTCACTAGGCTGTGGTCACATGGTGCGGTATACTGTGTCTCTAGGCTGTGGTCACATGGTGCAGTATACTGTGTCTCTAGGCTGTGGTCACATGGTGCGGTATACTGTGTCTCTAGGCTGTGGTCACATGGTGTGGTATACTGTGTCACCAGGCTGTGGTCACATGGTGTGGTATACTGCGTCACCAGGATGTGGTCACATGGTGCGGTATACTGCGCCACCAGGATGTGGTCACATGGTGCGGTATACTGCGCCACCAGACTGTGGTCACATGGTGCGGTATACTGCGCCACCAGGCTGTGGTCACATGGTGCGGTATACTGTGTCTCTAGGCTGTGGTCACATGGTGAGGTATACTGTGTCACCAGGCTGTGGTCACATGGTGCGGTATACTGTGTCTCTAGGCTGTGGTCACATGGTGCGGTATACTGTGTCTCTAGGCTGTGGTCACATGGTGCGGTATACTGTGTCTCTAGGCTGTGGTCACATGGTGCGGTATACTGTGTCTCTAGGCTGTGGTCACATGGTGCGGTATACTGTGTCTCTAGGCTGTGGTCACATGGTGCGGTATACTGTGTCTCTAGGCTGTGGTCACATGGTGCGGTATACTGTGTCTCTAGGCTGTGGTCACATGGTGCGGTATACTGTGTCTCTAGGCTGTGGTCACATGGTGCGGTATACTGTGTCTCTAGGCTGTGGTCACATGGTGCGGTATACTGTGTCTCTAGGCTGTGGTCACATGGTGCGGTATACTGTGTCTCTAGGCTGTGGTCACATGGTGCGGTATACTGTGTCTCTAGGCTGTGGTCACATGGTGCGGTATACTGTGTCTCTAGGCTGTGGTCACATGGTGCGGTATACTGTGTCTCTAGGCTGTGGTCACATGGTGCGGTATACTGTGTCTCTAGGCTGTGGTCACATGGTGCGGTATACTGTGTCTCTAGGCTGTGGTCACATGTGTGCGGTATACTGTGTCTCTAGGCTGTGGTCACATGGTGCGGTATACTGTGTCTCTAGGCTGTGGTCACATGGTGCGGTATACTGTGTCTCTAGGCTGTGGTCACATGGTGCGGTATACTGTGTCTCTAGGCTGTGGTCACATGGTGCGGTATACTGTGTCTCTAGGCTGTGGTCACATGGTGCGGTATACTGTGTCTCTAGGCTGTGGTCACATGGTGCGGTATACTGTGTCTCTAGGCTGTGGTCACATGGTGCGGTATACTGTGTCTCTAGGCTGTGGTCACATGGTGCGGTATACTGTGTCTCTAGGCTGTGGTCACATGGTGCGGTATACTGTGTCTCTAGGCTGTGGTCACATGGTGCGGTATACTGTGTCTCTAGGCTGTGGTCACATGGTGCGGTATACTGTGTCTCTAGGCTGTGGTCACATGGTGCGGTATACTGTGTCTCTAGGCTGTGGTCACATGGTGCGGTATACTGTGTCTCTAGGCTGTGGTCACATGGTGCGGTATACTGTGTCTCTAGGCTGTGGTCACATGGTGCGGTATACTGTGTCTCTAGGCTGTGGTCACATGGTGCGGTATACTGTGTCTCTAGGCTGTGGTCACATGGTGCGGTATACTGTGTCTCTAGGCTGTGGTCACATGGTGCGGTATACTGTGTCTCTAGGCTGTGGTCACATGGTGCGGTATACTGTGTCTCTAGGCTGTGGTCACATGGTGCGGTATACTGTGTCTCTAGGCTGTGGTCACATGGTGCGGTATACTGTGTCTCTAGGCTGTGGTCACATGGTGCGGTATACTGTGTCTCTAGGCTGTGGTCACATGGTGCGGTATACTGTGTCTCTAGGCTGTGGTCACATGGTGCGGTATACTGTGTCTCTAGGCTGTGGTCACATGGTGCGGTATACTGTGTCTCTAGGCTGTGGTCACATGGTGCGGTATACTGTGTCTCTAGGCTGTGGTCACATGGTGCGGTATACTGTGTCTCTAGGCTGTGGTCACATGGTGCGGTATACTGTGTCTCTAGGCTGTGGTCACATGGTGCGGTATACTGTGTCTCTAGGCTGTGGTCACATGGTGCGGTATACTGTGTCTCTAGGCTGTGGTCACATGGTGCGGTATACTGTGTCTCTAGGCTGTGGTCACATGGTGCGGTATACTGTGTCTCTAGGCTGTGGTCACATGGTGCGGTATACTGTGTCTCTAGGCTGTGGTCACATGGTGCGGTATACTGTGTCTCTAGGCTGTGGTCACATGGTGCGGTATACTGTGTCTCTAGGCTGTGGTCACATGGTGCGGTATACTGTGTCTCTAGGCTGTGGTCACATGGTGCGGTATACTGTGTCACTAGGCTGTGGTCACATGGTGCGGTATACTGTGTCTCTAGGCTGTGGTCACATGGTGCGGTATACTGTGTCTCTAGGCTGTGGTCACATGGTGCGGTATACTGTGTCTCTAGGCTGTGGTCACATGGTGCGGTATACTGTGTCTCTAGGCTGTGGTCACATGGTGCGGTATACTGTGTCTCTAGGCTGTGGTCACATGGTGCGGTATACTGTGTCTCTAGGCTGTGGTCACATGGTGCGGTATACTGTGTCTCTAGGCTGTGGTCACATGGTGCGGTATACTGTGTCTCTAGGCTGTGGTCACATGGTGCGGTATACTGTGTCTCTAGGCTGTGGTCACATGGTGCGGTATACTGTGTCTCTAGGCTGTGGTCACATGGTGCGGTATACTGTGTCTCTAGGCTGTGGTCACATGGTGCGGTATACTGTGTCTCTAGGCTGTGGTCACATGGTGCGGTATACTGTGTCTCTAGGCTGTGGTCACATGGTGCGGTATACTGTGTCTCTAGGCTGTGGTCACATGGTGCGGTATACTGTGTCTCTAGGCTGTGGTCACATGGTGCGGTATACTGTGTCTCTAGGCTGTGGTCACATGGTGCGGTATACTGTGTCTCTAGGCTGTGGTCACATGGTGCGGTATACTGTGTCTCTAGGCTGTGGTCACATGGTGCGGTATACTGTGTCTCTAGGCTGTGGTCACATGGTGCGGTATACTGTGTCTCTAGGCTGTGGTCACATGGTGCGGTATACTGTGTCTCTAGGCTGTGGTCACATGGTGCGGTATACTGTGTCTCTAGGCTGTGGTCACATGGTGCGGTATACTGTGTCTCTAGGCTGTGGTCACATGGTGCGGTATACTGTGTCTCTAGGCTGTGGTCACATGGTGCGGTATACTGTGTCTCTAGGCTGTGGTCACATGGTGCGGTATACTGTGTCTCTAGGCTGTGGTCACATGGTGCGGTATACTGTGTCTCTAGGCTGTGGTCACATGGTGCGGTATACTGTGTCTCTAGGCTGTGGTCACATGGTGCAGTATACTGTGTCTCTAGGCTGTGGTCACATGGTGCGGCTGTATTGAAGTTTTTGATGAGAAAATAGTGTGGGGGGGGGGGACAAAAGTCCCTTCTTTTTTGAGCCCCTGTTTGGATCCTGCAGGTGTGACCCTCGCCTTACAGCAGCGGATTTGATGTTCTGCGTCCACCTCTCCTATCTGCTGTATATAGCTCTATATATAGCGCCTCGTCCCGCACCAGTTGTTACCGGGGGCGCCATCTTTGGTATTTTTACCTCGCACTCGTCTCTCTGATACCAATTAATCCCCATTTATTTTCGCCGTCAGCCCTCCACAATTTAACCCTTAAAAGCACAAAATCTTCGCAATGAGCAACAGTGGACATTGTTAGATTACTCAGCACCAAAAGTGGGTGTGTCCTGTATGTATGGGCGGGATTTATGCCCTTGAATTTGGGATTCTTATGTCCATACCCCTGACCCTGGGGGGACATTATGGAGCTTTACTTCCAGGGTATACTGACCTGAGCCCATCCCTTTAAGGGGCGGAGCCATGACACACAGGGCTCTTTAGCTGATTAAGCAGGAACAATCCCAGGGACTAGACTGCGAAAGGGGCGGGACTTATGGAAGAAAAGCCACAGGTAAACAGTCTAAGAGGCGTGCCAAGGCAGTCCTGGGGGCGGGGCTTACATTTTTCTGTACTTAAACTTTCTGGTTGGTAATAAAGGCAACTACAGGAAAGCTGTGTGACCACCAGAGAGAGCGGAACACCCAGCTCTCCCAGAAACAGATAGAACTAAGGGATGAATAGCGCTCAAGGACTTCATAAACTATTAATAGTGCAGACGAAGTTACAAGTCGATACTTTTATTGAAACATTGTTGTTTCTCAGTCCCGCCCCCGACCCTGGATGAAGAAGAAGCTTCTCGTCCGCTCCATACATGACATGAGGCACAATGAGTAATTGCCCCGATAACGGGAGGGTCATAGCAGGGGCAAAACCGACTGGGGGCAACAATTCAAGACCCTCCACAAACCAACCAGAACTCACATAAAGGAAGAACAAAGATTTACATCTACTACTCCCCCCATCATGTCCTGCCACACAATGGGAACCAACTCCAGCCGGGAGACACCGCAGAGCCGAGCAGAGAAGACCCCGGAGACGCCCCAAATCTACATCTGAAAGGACGGAATATTAATGGGGGTAGGGGTCCCCAAAATATCAGCCTGTCATTATCCTGTACCCCTAGTGTCAGCGTGTCATTATTCTGTACCCCGAGTGTCAGCCTGTCATTATCCTGTACCCCCCAGTGTCAGCCTGTCATTATCCTGTACCCCGAGTGTCAGCCTGTCATTATCCTGTACCCCGAGTGTCAGCCTGTCATTATCCTGTACCCCCAGTGTCAGCCTGTCATTATCCTGTACCCCGACTATCAGCCTGTCATTATCCTGTACCCCGAGTGTCAGCCTGTCATTATCCTGTACCCCGAGTGTCAGCCTGTCATTATCCTGTACCCCCAGTGTCAGCCTGTCATTACCCTGTACCCCGAGTGTCAGCCTGTCATTATCCTGTACCCCGAGTGTCAGCCTGTCATTATCCCGTACCCCCAGTGTCAGCCTGTCATTATCCCGTACCCCCAGTGTCAGCCTGTCATTATCCCGTACCCCGAGTGTCAGCCTGTCATTATCCTGTACCCTGAGTGTCAGCCTGTCATTATCCTGTACCCCTAGTGTCAGCCTGTCATTATCCTGTACCCCCAGTGTCAGCCTGTCATTATCCTGTACCCCCAGTGTCAGCCTGTCATTATCCTGTACCCCCAGTGTCAGCCTGTCATTATCCTGTACCCCCAGTGTCAGCCTGTCATTATCCTGTACCCCCAGTGTCAGCCTGTCATTATCCTGTACCCCCAGTGTCAGCCTGTCCTTATCCTGTACCCCGAGTATCAGCCTGTCATTATCCTGTACCCCCAGTGTCAGCCTGTCATTATCCTGTACCCCCAGTGTCAGCCTGTCATTATCCTGTACTCCCAGTGTCAGCCTGTCATTATCCTGTACCCCCAGTGTCAGCCTGTCATTATCCTGTACCCCCAGTGTCAGCCTGTCATTATCCTGTACCCCGAGTGTCAGCCTGTCATTATCCTGTACCCCGAGTATCAGCCTGTCATTATCCTGTACCCCGAGTGTCAGCCTGTCATTACCCTGTACCCCGAGTGTCAGCCTGTCATTATCCTGTACCCCGACTATCAGCCTGTCATTATCCTGTACCCCGAGTGTCAGCCTGTCATTATCCTGTACCCCCAGTGTCAGCCTGTCATTATCCTGTACCCCCAGTGTCAGCCTGTCATTACCCTGTACCCCGAGTGTCAGCCTGTCATTATCCTGTACCCCGAGTGTCAGCCTGTCATTATCCCGTACCCCCAGTGTCAGCCTGTCATTATCCCGTACCCCGAGTGTCAGCCTGTCATTATCCCGTACCCCCAGTGTCAGCCTGTCATTATCCCGTACCCCGAGTGTCAGCCTGTCATTATCCTGTACCCCGAGTGTCAGCCTGTCATTATCCTGTACCCCTAGTGTCAGCCTGTCATTATCCTGTACCCCCAGTGTCAGCCTGTCATTATCCTGTACCCCCAGTGTCAGCCTGTCATTATCCTGTACCCCCAGTGTCAGCCTGTCATTATCCTGTACCCCCAGTGTCAGCCTGTCATTATCCTGTACCCCCAGTGTCAGCCTGTCATTATCCTGTACCCCCAGTGTCAGCCTGTCATTATCCTGTACCCCCAGTGTCAGCCTGTCATTATCCTGTAACCCCAGTGTCAGCCTGTCCTTATCCTGTACCCCGAGTATCAGCCTGTCATTATCCTGTACCCCCAGTGTCAGCCTGTCATTATCCTGTACCCCCAGTGTCAGCCTGTCATTATCCTGTACTCCCAGTGTCAGCCTGTCATTATCCTGTACCCCCAGTGTCAGCCTGTCATTATCCTGTACCCCCAGTGTCAGCCTGTCATTATCCTGTACCCCCAGTGTCAGCCTGTCATTATCCTGTACTCCCAGTGTCAGTCTGTCATTATCCTGTACCCCGAGTGTCAGCCTGTCATTATCCTGTACCCCCAGTGTCAGCCTGTCATTATCCTGTACCCCGAGTGTCAGCCTGTCATTATCCCGTACCCCAGTGTCAGCCTGTCATTATCCCATACCCCCAGTGTCAGCGTGTCATTATCCCGTACCCCCAGTGTCAGCCTGTCATTATCCCGTACCCCCAGTGTCAGCCTGTCATTATCCCGTACCCCCAGTGTCAGCCTGTCATTATCCTGTACCCCGAGTGTCAGCCTGTCATTATCCTGAACCCCCAGTGTCAGCCTGTCATTATCCTGTATCCCCAGTGTCAGCCTGTCATTATCCTGTACCCCCAGTGTCAGCCTGTCATTATCCTGTACCCCCCAGTGTCAGCCTGTCATTATCCTGTACCCCCAGTGTCAGCCTGTCATTATCCTGTACCCCGAGTGTCAGCCTGTCATTATCCTGTACCCCGAGTGTCAGCCTGTCATTATCCTGTACCCCGAGTGTCAGCCTGTCATTATCCCGTACCCCGAGTGTCAGCCTGTCATTATCCCGTACCCCTAGTGTCAGCCTGTCATTATCCTGTACCCCCAGTGTCAGCCTGTCATTATCCTGTACCCCCAGTGTCAGCCTGTCATTATCCTGTACCCCCAGTGTCAGCCTGTCATTATCCCGTACCCCCAGTGTCAGCCTGTCATTATCCCGTACCCCCAGTGTCAGCCTGTCATTATCCCGTACCCCGAGTGTCAGCCTGTCATTATCCCGTACCCCGAGTGTCAGCCTGTCATTATCCCGTACCCCGAGTGTCAGCCTGTCATTATCCTGTACCCCTAGTGTCAGCCTGTCATTATCCTGTACCCCCAGTGTCAGCCTGTCATTATCCTGTACCCCCAGTGTCAGCCTGTCATTATCCTGTACCCCCAGTGTCAGCCTGTCATTATCCTGTACCCCCAGTGTCAGCCTGTCATTATCCTGTACCCCCAGTGTCAGCCTGTCCTTATCCTGTACCCCCAGTATCAGCCTGTCATTATCCTGTACCCCCAGTGTCAGCCTGTCATTATCCTGTACCCCCAGTGTCAGCCTGTCATTATCCTGTACTCCCAGTGTCAGCCTGTCATTATCCTGTACCCCCAGTGTCAGCCTGTCATTATCCTGTACCCCCAGTGTCAGCCTGTCATTATCCTGTACCCCCAGTGTCAGCCTGTCATTATCCTGTAACCCCAGTGTCAGTCTGTCATTATCCTGTACCCCGAGTGTCAGCCTGTCATTATCCTGTACCCCCAGTGTCAACCTGTCATTATCCTGTACCCCGAGTTTCAGCCTGTCATTATCCTGTACCCCAGTGTCAGCCTGTCATTATCCTGTACCCCCAGTGTCAGCCTGTCATTATCCTGTACCCCCAGTGTCAGCCTATCATTATCCTGTACCCCCAGTGTCAGCCTGTCATTATCCTGTACCCCGAGTGTCAGCCTGTCCTTATCCTGTACCCCCAGTGTCAGCCTGTCATTATCCTGTACCCCCAGTGTCAGCGTGTCATTATCCCGTACCCCCAGTGTCAGCCTGTCATTATCCTGTACCCCGAGTGAAAGCCTGTCATTATCCTGAACCCCCAGTGTCAGCCTGTCATTATCCTGTACCCCCAGTGTCAGCCTGTCATTATCCTGTACCCCCAGTGTCAGCCTCTCATTATCCTGTACCCCCGAGAGTCAGCCTGTCATTATTCTGTACCCCGAGTGTCAGCCTGTCATTATCCTGTACCCCGAGTGTCAGCCTGTCATTATCCTGTACCCCCCAGTGTCAGCCTGTCATTACCCTGTACCCCGAGTGTCAGCCTATCATTATCCCGTACCCCGAGTGTCAGCCTGTCATTATCCCGTACCCCCAGTGTCAGCCTGTCATTATCCCGTACCCCCAGTGTCAGCCTGTCATTATCCCGTACCCCCAGTGTCAGCCTGTCATTATCCTGTACCCCCAGTGTCAGCCTGTCATTATCCTGTACCCCGAGTGTCAGCCTGTCATTATCCTGTACCCCCAGTGTCAGCCTGTCATTATCCTGTACCCCGAGTGTCAGCCTGTCATTATCCTGTACCCCGAGTGTCAGCCTGTCATTATTCTGTACCCCGAGTGTCAGCCTGTCATTATCCTGTACCCCGAGTGTCAGCCTGTCATTATCCTGTACCCCGAGTGTCAGCCTGTCATTATCCTGTACCCCCAGTGTCAGCCTGTCATTATCCTGTACCCCCAGTGTCAGCCTGTCATTATCCCGTACCCCCAGTGTCAGCCTGTCATTATCCTGTACCCCGAGTGTCAGCCTGTCATTATCCTGTACCCCGAGTGTCAGCCTGTCATTATTCTGTACCCCGAGTGTCAGCCTGTCATTATCCTGTACCCCGAGTGTCAGCCTGTCATTATCCTGTACCCCGAGTGTCAGCCTGTCATTATCCTGTACCCCCAGTGTCAGCCTGTCATTATCCTGTACCCCGAGTGTCAGCCTGTCATTATCCTGTACCCCCAGTGTCAGCCTGTCATTATCCTGTACCCCGAGTGTCAGCCTGTCATTATCCCGTACCCCCAGTGTCAGCCTGTCATTATCCCGTACCCCCAGTGTCAGCCTGTCATTATCCTGTACCCCCAGTGTCAGCCTGTCATTATCCTGTACCCCCAGTGTCAGCCTGTCATTATCCTGTACCCCCAGTGTCAGCCTGTCATTATCCTGTACCCCCAGTGTCAGGGTTTCTCTCGCTTCCCACACTCACTGCGTAAAGAATTCATTTCTGCCTTTTCTGCTTGGAGATATATGCAGTGTCTGACCTGTAAATATCTCCCACATGACCCCGGCTATAGGGCAGTGTAATAATAGAAATGGAGCGTTATATAAACTGCAGCAGTCTGTGGCCTCCTCTATAAGGTCAGCACACTCCTCTCCTGAAATCCTCTGTGCTGCCTTGACCATTCCTATCTTGTATTCCATAGTGTCCTGCACTGATCACATATTACAGGTCACTATAATTCTAGGCTGACCATCCAATCCATTAGAGTTGTCAGAGCGCTGGCAAGTTTTACTCAATCATAGATAATATATTGTTGATGTTATATAACGCTAGATATGATCAGCATCCACTGAAGAACTACAAGTATCAGAAAGCTGACATTACAGCTCAGGTATCAGTGTTAGACAGCAGATTATCCCTCCTCCAGTGCACTGGTGTGTGCGCTCCGCCAGGACTCACTGCAGTCCTATGTAAATAAGGCCAAGTCACTTACACTCTGCGCTGGAGGCTGAAAACTGGACAGGCCTCGTCCTCACAGCTGAGGGTTCGTTACAAACGTGTCCAGGGTAGAAAAACCTCTAAGAGAAAACACCTCAGCAGCACAAATCTCTCTCCTGTCCTGAATATTGTTATGCTAGGTTCACACTAGCGTTCGGGTTTCCATTCTTCATTGGAAACCCTACTCTCTTAAAAAGCGGTTACCTGCAGACCACACAGACTGGGAGGGGCATTACTATTACACGTCCCCTACATTACTATTACACTTCCCCTACATTACTATTACACGTCCCCTACATTACTATTACACGTCCCCTACATTACTATTACACGTCCCCTACATTACTATTACACGTCCCCTACATTACTATTACACGTCCTCTACATTACTATTACACTTCCCCTACATTACTATTACACTTCCCCTACATTACTATTACACGTCCCCTACATTACTATTACACTTCCCCTTACATTACTATTACACTTCCCCTACATTACTATTACACTTCCTCTACATTACTATTACACGTCCCTTACATTACTATTACACTTCCCTTACATTACTATTACACGTCCTCTACATTACTATTACACGTCCTCTACATTACTATTACACGTCCCCTACATTACTATTACACGTCCTCTACATTACTATTACACGTCCTTTACATACCCCCTACTTACTTTACACCTACATTACTATTACACTTCCCCTACATTACTATTA
This sequence comes from Leptodactylus fallax, assembly GCA_947044405.1. Taxonomy (NCBI): domain Eukaryota; kingdom Metazoa; phylum Chordata; class Amphibia; order Anura; family Leptodactylidae; genus Leptodactylus; species Leptodactylus fallax. The sequence goes on along the minus strand of CAMRHE010001529.1, from coordinate 31,584 downwards.
CACTTCCCTTACATTACTATTACACGTCCCCTACATTACTATTACCCTTACATTACTATTACACGCCCCTACATTACTATTACACGTCCCCTACATTACTATTACACGTCCCCTACATTACTATTACACGTCCCCTACATTACTATTACACTTCCCTACATACATTACTATTACACTTCCCCTACATTACTATTACACTTCCCCTACATTACTATTACACGTCCCCTACATTACTATTACACTTCCCCTACATTACTATTACACGTCCCCTACATTACTATTACACGTCCCCTACATTACTATTACACGTCCCCTACATTACTATTACACTCCTTACATTACTATTACACGTCCCCTACATTACTATTACACGTCCCCTACATTACTATTACACTTCCCCTACATTACTATTACACGTCCCCTACATTACTATTACACGTCCCCTACATTACTATTACACGTCCTCTACATTACTATTACACGTCCCCTACATTACTATTACACGTCCTCTACATTACTATTACACGTCCTCTACATTACTATTACACGTCCTCTACATTACTATTACACTTCCCCTACATTACTATTACACTTCCCCTACATTACTATTACACATTCCCTACATTACTATTACACTTCCCTTACATTACTATTACACTTCCCTTACATTACTATTACACTTCCCTTACATTACTATTACACTTCCATTACTATTACACTTACATTACTATTACACCCTACATTACTATTACACGTCCCCTACATTACTATTACACGTCCCCCTCTACATTACTATTACACTTCCCCTACATTACTATTACACTTCCCCTACATTACTATTACACTTACACTTTCCTACATTACTATTACACGTCCCTCTACATTACTATTACACTTCCCTACATTACTATTACACTTCCCCTACATTACTATTACACTTCCCTTACATTACTATTACACGTCCTCTACATTACTATTACACTTCCCTTACATTACTATTACACGTCCCTCTACATTACTATTACACGTCCCCTACATTACTATTACACGTCCTCTACATTACTATTACACGTCCCCTACATTACTATTACACTCCTTACATTACTATTACACGTCCCTCTACATTACTATTACACTTCCCTTCTACATTACTATTACACTTCCCTTACATTACTATTACACTTCCCCTACATTACTATTACACTCCTCTACATTACTATTACACTTCCCCTACATTACTATTACACTTCCTACATTACTATTACACTTCCCTACATTACTATTACACTTCCCCATTACTATTACACCATTCCTATTACACTTACTATTACACTTCCCCTACATTACTATTACACTTCCCTTACATTACTATTACACGTCCCCTACATTACTATTACACGTCCTCTACATTACTATTACACGTCCTCTACATTACTATTACACTCTACATTACTATTACACGTCCCCTACATTACTATTACACTTCCTTACATTACTATTACACGTCCTCTACATTACTATTACACGTCCTCTACATTACTATTACATTACGTCCCTTACATTACTATTACACGTCCCCTACATTACTATTACACGTCCTCTACATTACTATTACACGTCCCCTACATTACTATTACACGTCCCCTACATTACTATTACACGTCCCCTACATTACTATTACACTTCCCCTACATTACTATTACACTTCCCTACATTACTATTACACGTCCCCTACATTACTATTACACTTCCCTACATTACTATTACACGTCCTCTACATTACTATTACACTTCCCTCTCACACATTACACGTCCTCTACATTACTATTACACGTCCTCTACATTACTATTACACTTCCCTTACATTACTATTACACTTCCCTTACATTACTATTACACTTACATTACTATTACACTTCCCCTACATTACTATTACACGTCCCCTACATTACTATTACACTTCCCTTACATTACTATTACACTTCCCTTACATTACTATTACCCTTACATTACTATTACACGTCCTCTACATTACTATTACACGTCCCTTACATTACTATTACACTCCCCTTACATTACTATTACACTTCCCTACATTACTATTACACTTCCCCTACATTACTATTACACTTCCCTTACATTACTATTACACGTCCTCTACATTACTATTACACTTCCCTTACATTACTATTACACTTCCCTTACATTACTATTACACTTCCCCTACATTACTATTACACGTCCCCTACATTACTATTACACTTCCCCTACATTACTATTACACTTCCTCTACATTACTATTACACTTCCCCTACATTACTATTACACGTCCTCTACATTACTATTACACTTCCCTTACATTACTATTACACTTCCCTTACATTACTATTACACTTCCCCTACATTACTATTACACGTCCCCTACATTACTATTACACGTCCCCTACATTACTATTACACTTCCTTTCACCCCTCCTCTTACTATTACACTTCCCCTACATTACTATTACACTTCCCCTACATTACTATTACACTTCCCCTACATTACTATTACACGTCCCCTACATTACTATTACACGTCCTCTACATTACTATTACACGTCCCCTACATTACTATTACACTTCCCTTACTATTACACGTCCTCTACATTACTATAACTCCTCTACATTACTATTACACTCCCCTACATTACTATTACAACGTCCCCTACATTACTATTACACTTCCCCTTACATTACTATTACACGTCCTCTACATTACTATTACACGTCCCCTACATTACTATTACACTTCCCTTACATTACTATTACACTTCCCTTACATTACTATTACACGTCCTCTACATTACTATTACACTTCCCTTACATTACTATTACACTTCCCTTACATTACTATTACACTTCCTCCCTACATTACTATTACACGCCCCCTACATTACTATTACACGTCCTCTACATTACTATTACACGTCCTCTACATTACTATTACACGTCCCCTACATTACTATTACACTACCTCTTACATTACTATTACACGTCCCCTACATTACTATTACACTTCCCTTACATTACTATTACACTCTCTAGTCCCCTACATTACTATTACACTTCCTTACATTACTATTACACGTCCCTACATTACTATTACACGTCCTACATTACTATTACACGTCCCCTACATTACTATTACACGTCCCTACATTACTATTACACTTCCCCTACATTACTATTACACTTCCCTACATTACTATTACACTTCCCTTACATTACTATTACACTTCCCTTACATTACTATTACACTTCCCTACATTACTATTACACTTCCTACATTACTATTACACGTCCCTACTTACATTACTATTACACGTCCCTACATTACTATTACACTTCCCCCTACATTACTATTACACGTCCTCTACATTACTATTACACGTCCTCTACATTACTATTACACTTCCTCTACATTACTATTACACGTCCCCTACATTACTATTACACTTCCCTCTACATTACTATTACACGTACATTACTATTACCTTCCCTATTCACGTCCTCTACATTACTATTCCTACATTACTATTACACGTCCCCTACATTACTATTACACTTCCCCTACATTACTATTACACGTCCCCTACATTACTATTACACATTACTTTCCCCCTACATTACTATTACACGTCTTTCACTACATTACTATTACACGTCCCCTACATTACTATTACACCTCCCTTACATTACTATTACACTTCCCCTACATTACTATTACACGTCCTCTACATTACTATTACACTTCCCCTACATTACTATTACACTTCCCCTACATTACTATTACACTTCCCCTACATTACTATTACACTTCCCTTACTATTACACGTCCCCTACATTACTATTACACTTCCCCTACATTACTATTACACTTCCCTACATTACTATTACACTTCCCCTACATTACTATTACATTCCGTCCCCTACATTACTATTACACTTCCCTCTACATTACTATTACACGTCCCTCTACATTACTATTACACGTCCTCTACATTACTATTACACGTCCTCTACATTACTATTACATACTATTACACTCCCTCTACATTACTATTACACGTCCCTTACATTACTATTACACGTCCCTCTACATTACTATTACACGTCCTCTACATTACTATTACACTTCCCCTACATTACTATTACACTTCCCCTACATTACTATTACACTTCCCTTACATTACTATTACACTTCCCCTACATTACTATTACACGTCCCTACATTACTATTACACGTCCCTCTACATTACTATTACACGTCCTCTACATTACTATTACACTTCTTACATTACTATTACACGTCCCTACATTACTATTACACTTCCCTTACATTACTATTACACTTCCCTTACATTACTATTACACTTCCCTTACATTACTATTACACTTCCCTTACATTACTATTACACTACATTACTATTACACTTCCCCTACATTACTATTACACGTCCCCTACATTACTATTACACGTCCCTTACATTACTATTACACGTCCTCTACATTACTATTACTACACTCCCCTACATTACTATTACACTCCCTTACATTACTATTACACTTCCCCTACATTACTATTACACGTCCCCTACATTACTATTACACTTCCCTTACATTACTATTACACGTCCTCTACATTACTATTACACTTACATTACTATTACACTTCCTACATTACTATTACACTTCCCTACATTACTATTACACGTCCCCTACATTACTATTACACTTCCTCTACATTACTATTACACTCCTACATTACTATTACACGTCCCCTACATTCTTACACTTACTATTACACTTCCCCTACATTACTATTACACGTCCCCTACATTACTATTACACGTCCCTCTACATTACTATTACACTTCCCCTACATTACTATTACACGTCCTCTACATTACTATTACACTTCCCTTACATTACTATTACACGTCCTCTACATTACTATTACGCCTCTACATTACTATTACACCTTACATTACTATTACACTTCCCTTACATTACTATTACACGTCCCCTACATTACTATTACACGTCCTCTACATTACTATTACACGTCCTCTACATTACTATTACACCCTCTACATTACTATTACACTTCCCCTACATTACTATTACACTCCCCTACATTACTATTACACGTCCTCTACATTACTATTACACGTCCCCTACATTACTATTACACGTCCCCTACATTACTATTACACTTCCCCTACATTACTATTACACGTCCTCTACATTACTATTACACTTCCCTACATTACTATTACACTTCCTTACATTACTATTACACCTCCACATTACTATTACACTTCCCTTACATTACTATTACACTCCCCCTACATTACTATTACACTCCCCCTACATTACTATTACACTTCCCTTACATTACTATTACACTTCCCTTACATTACTATTACACGTCCCCTCCTACATTACTATTACACTTCCCCTACATTACTATTACACTTCCCTTACATTACTATTACACTTCCCTTACATTACTATTACACGTCTTTCACTCCCTACATTACTATTACACTTCCCCTACATTACTATTACACTTCCCCTTACATTACTATTACACGTCCTCTACTACTACTTACATTACTATTACACTTCCCTTACATTACTATTACACTTCCCTTACATTACTATTACACGTCCCTCTACATTACTATTACACTTCCCCTACATTACTATTACACGTCCTCTACATTACTATTACCTTTCACTCCCCTACATTACTATTACACGTCCCCTACATTACTATTACATTTCACGTCCCCTACATTACTATTACACGTCCCCTACATTACTATTACACTTCCCTTACATTACTATTACACTTCCCCTACATTACTATTACACGTCCCCTACATACATTACTATTACACTTCCCTTACATTACTATTACACTTCCCTACATTACATTACTATTACACGTCCCCTACATTACTATTACACGTCCTCTACATTACTATTACACTTCCCTCTACATTACTATTACACGTCCTCTACATTACTATTACACTTCCCTTACATACTATCATTACTCCTCCCTACTTCTTACCCCTCATTACTATTACACGTCCCTACATTACTATTACACGTCCCTCTACATTACTATTACACTTCCCCATTCTTTACACTCATTACTATTACACTATTACACGTCCCTACATTACTATTACACGTCCCTTACATTACTATTACACGTCCCTTACATTACTATTACACGTCCCTACATTACTATTACACTTCCCTACATTACTATTACACATTCCCTTACATTACTATTACACCATTACTACCCCCTACATTACTATTACACTTCCCTTACATTACTATTACACTTCCCCTACATTACTATTACACTTCCCCTACATTACTATTACACCCCTTGCTTCCTTACACTCCACATTACTATTACACGTCCCCTACATTACTATTACACTTCCCCTACATTACTATTACACGTCCCCTACATTACTATTACACGTCCCTACTACATTACTATTACACGTCCCTACATTACTATTACACTTCCCTCTACATTACTATTACACGTCCCTTCTATTCCTACATTACTATTACACGTCCTTACATTACTATTACACTTCCCTTACATTACTATTACACGTCCCCTACATTACTATTACACGTCCCTCTACATTACTATTACACTTCCCTTACATTACTATTACACTTCCCCTACATTACTATTACACTTCCCCTACATTACTATTACACTTCCCCTACATTACTATTACACGTCCCCTACATTACTATTACACGTCCTCTACATTACTATTACACGTCCTCTACATTACTATTACACGTCCTTACATTACTATTACACTCCCTTACATTACTATTACACTTCCCTTACATTACTATTACACGTCCCTCTACATTACTATTACACGTCCTCTACATTACTATTACACTTCCCTTACATTACTATTACACTTCCCTTACATTACTATTACACTTCCCCTACATTACTATTACACTCTCCTACATACTATTACCTCCCCTACATTACTATTACACGTCCCCTTACACTTACTATTACACGTCCCCTACATTACTATTACACTTCCCTTACATTACTATTACACTTCCTCTACATTACTATTACACTTCCCTTACATTACTATTACACTTCCCCTACATTACTATTACACTTCCCTTACATTACTATTACACGTCCCCTACATTACTATTACACGTCCCCTACATTACTATTACACTTCCCCTACATTACTATTACACTTCCCTCTACATTACTATTACACTTCCCTTACATTACTATTACACTTCCCCTACATTACTATTACACTTCCCTCTACATTACTATTACACCGTCCCCTACATTACTATTACACTTCCTCTACATTACTATTACACTTCCCTACATTACTATTACACTTCACATTACTATTACACGCTCCCCTACATTACTATTACACTTTCCTCCTACATTACTATTACACGTCCCCTACATTACTATTACCGTCCTCTACATTACTATTACACGTCCCTTACATTACTATTACACGTCCCCTACATTACTATTACACGTCCCCTACATTACTATTACACTTCCCTTACATTACTATTACACTTCCCTACATTACTATTACACTTCCCCTACATTACTATTACACGTCCTCTACATTACTATTACACGTCCCTACATTACTATTACACTTCCCTTACATTACTATTACACTCACATTACTATTACACTCCCTACATTACTTTCACGTCCCTACATTACTATTACACTTCCCTCACATTACTATTACACTTCCCTCTACATTACTATTACACGTCCCTCTACATTACTATTACACTTCCCTTACATTACTATTACACGTCCTCTACATTACTATTACACGTCCCTACATTACTATTACACGTCCCTACATTACTATTACACGTCCCTCTACATTACTATTACACTTCCCTTACATTACTATTACACTTCCCTTACATTACTATTACACTTACACTCCCTTACATTACTATTACACTTCCCTCACATTACCCTACTACACGTCCCCTCTTACTTCTATTACACTTCCCTTACATTACTATTACACTTCCCTTACATTACTATTACACGTCCTCTACATTACTATTACACTTCCCTTACATTACTATTACACTTCCCTTACATTACTATTACACGTCCTCTACATTACTATTACACGTCCTCTACATTACTATTACACGTCCCCTACATTACTATTACACGTCCCTCATTACTACCTTCACATTACTATTACACTTCCCTTACATTACTATTACACTTCCCCTACATTACTATTACACTCCCCTACATTACTATTACACGTCCCTCTACATTACTATTACACGTCCCTCTACATTACTATTACACGCTTCCCTACATTACTATTACACGTCCCTACATTACTATTACACTTCCCTCTACATTACTATTACACTTCCCTTACATTACTATTACACTTCCCTACATTACTATTACACTTCCTCCCCTCATTACTTTACCCCCTTACATTACTATTACACGTCCCTACATTACTATTACACTTACATTACTATTACACTTCCCCTACATTACTATTACACGTCCTCTACATTACTATTACACTTTACATTACTATTACACTCCCCCCTTACTACACTCCCTCACATTACTATTACACTTTCCCTACATTACTATTACACGTCCCCTACATTACTATTACACTTCCTTACATTACTATTACACGTCCCCTTACATTACTATTACACGTCCTCTACATTACTATTACACGTCCCTCTACATTACTATTACACTTCCCTTACATTACTATTACACTCCCTCTACATTACTATTACACGTCCCCTACATTACTATTACACGTCCCCTACATTACTATTACACGTCCCTACATTACTATTACACTTCCCTCTACATTACTATTACACGTCCCCTACATTACTATACACTCACATTACTATTACACGCTCCCTCTTCCCTTACATTACTATTACACTTCCCTTACATTACTATTACACGTCCCTCTACATTACTATTACACGTCCCTTACATTACTATTACACTTCCATTACTATTACACTTCCCCTACATTACTATTACACTTCCCTACATTACTATTACACCTCCTACATTACTATTACACTTCCCTTACATCCCCTTACATTACTATTACACGTCCCCTACATTACTATTACATTACTATTACACTTCCCCCTCTACATTACTATTACACTTCCTCTACATTACTATTACACTTCCCCTACATTACTATTACACTTCCCCTACATTACTATTACACTTCCCCTACATTACTATTACACTTCCCTTACATTACTATTACACTTCCCTACATTACTATTACACGTCCCTTACATTACTATTACACGTCCCCTACATTACTATTACACTTCCCCTACATTACTATTACACGTCCTACCTACATTACTATTACACGTCCTCTACATTACTATTACACTTCCCTACATTACTATCACTTCCCCTACATTACTATTACACGTCCCTCACATTACTATTACACTCTCGTCCTCTACATTACTATTACACTTCCCTACATTACTATTACACTCCCCTACATTACTATTACACGTCCCTACATTACTATTACACTTCCCCCTACATTACTATTACACGTCCTCTACATTACTATTACACGTCCCCTACATTACTATTACACGTCCCCTACATTACTATTACACTTCCCCTACATTACTATTACACTTCCCTACATTACTATTACACTCCCTCACATTACTATTACACTCCTACATTACTATTACACTTCCCTTACATTACTATTACACTTCCCTACATTACTATTACACGTCCTCTACATTACTATTACACGTCCTCTACATTACTATTACACCATTCTCCTCCTTACATTACTATTACACTTCCCTACTACATTACATTACTATTACACGTCCTCTACATTACTATTACACGTCCCTACATTACTATTACACTTCCCTACATACTATTACATCTACATTACTATTACACTTCCCTACATTACTATTACCCTCTACATTACTATTACACTTCCCTTACATTACTATTACACTTCCCCTACATTACTATTACACTCCCCTACATTACTATTACACGTCCCTACATTACTATTACACGTCCTCTACATTACTATTACACTTCCCCTACATTACTATTACACTTCCCTTACATTACTATTACACTTCCCTTACATTACTATTACACTTCCCCTACATTACTATTACACTACTCTTTCCTCCCTCTTACTATATTACACGCCCTCTACATTACTATTACACGTCCTCTACATTACTATTACACGTCCCTTACATTACTATTACACGTCCTTCCCTACATTACTATTACACCTACATTACTATTACCTCCTTACATTCTATTACACTTCCCCCCTACATTACTATTACACTTCCCCTACATTACTATTACACTCCTTCCCCTACATTACTATTACACGTCCCCTACATTACTATTACACTTCCCTCACATTACTATTACACGTCCCCTACATTACTATTACACTTCCCCTACATTACATACTATTACAACTTCCCCTACATTACTATTACACTTCCCCACATTACTATTACACTTCCCTTACATTACTATTACACTTCCCCTACATTACTATTACACGTCCCTACATTACTATTACACTTCCCCTACATTACTATTACACTTCCCCTACATTACTATTACACTTCCCCTACATTACTATTACACTTCCCCTACATTACTATTACACGTCCCTTACATTACTATTACACTTCCCTTACTATTCATTCTTCTTTCATCACACTTCCCTACATTACTATTACACTTCCCCTACATTACTATTACACGTCCTCTACATTACTATTACACGTCCCTACATTACTATTACACTTCCCCTACATTACTATTACACCCTCCTACATTACTATTACACTTCCCTTACATTACTATTACACTTCCCCTACATTACTATTACACTTCCTCTACATTACTATTACACGTCCCTACATTACTATTACACGTCCCCTACATTACTATTACACGTCCCTTTACTATTACACCCACATAATTACACTTCCCCTACATTACTATTACACTTCCCTACATTACTATTACACGTCTACATTACTATTACACTTCCTCTACATTACTATTACACGTCCCCTACATTACTATTACACCTTACATTACTATTACACGTCCCCTACATTACTATTACACGTCCCCTACATTACTATTACACTTCCCCTACATTACTATTACACTTCTTCCTTACATTACTATTACACTTCCTCTACATTACTATTACACTTCCTTACATTACTATTACACTTCCCTCTACATTACTATTACACGTCCCCTACATTACTATTACACTTCCCTTACATTACTATTACACTTCCCTTACATTACTATTACACTTCCCTTACATTACATTACTATTACACTTCCCTACATTACTATTACACTTCCCCTACATTACTATTACACGTCCCCTACATTACTATTACACGTCCTCTACATTACTATTACACGTCCTCTACATTACTATTACACGTCCCCTACATTACTATTACACTTCCCTTACATTACTATTACACGTCCTCTACATTACTATTACACGTCCCTCTACATTACTATTACACTTCCCTTACATTACTATTACACTTCCCCTACATTACTATTCCCTACATTACTATTACACTTCCTCTACATTACTATTACACTTCCCTTACATTACTATTACACGTCCTCTAACATTACTATTACACGTCCCCTACATTACTATTACACGTCCCCTACATTACTATTACACGTCCCTTACATTACACTTACATTACACTTCCCTTACATTACTATTACACGTCCCCACTACATTACTATTACACTTCCCTTACATTACTATTACACTTCCCTACATTACTATTACACTTCCCTTACATTCTACCATTACTATTACACGTCCCCTACATTACTATACACTATTACACGTCCTCTACATTACTATTACACTTCCCCTACATTACTATTACACGTCCCTACATTACTATTACACGTCCTCTACATTACTATTACACTTCCCCTACATTACTATTACACGTCCTCTACATTACTATTACACGTCCCCTACATTACTATTACACTCTCCACATTACTATTACACGTCCCTCTACATTACTATTACACGTCCCTCTACATTACTATTACACTTCCCCTACATTACTATTACACTTCCTCTACATTACTATTACACTTACTTACACTCCCCACTTACTATTACACTCCTACATTACTATTACACGTCCCCTACACTTACTATTACACGTCCCCTACATTACTATTACACGTCCCCTCTTACATTACTATTACACGTCCCCTACATTACTATTACACTTCCCTTACATTACTATTACACTTCCTCTACATTACTATTACACGTCCTCTACATTACTATTACACGCCCTTACATTACTATTACACTTCCTTTACCCTTACTATTACACGTCCCTCACTTACTATTACACTACTTTACACTTCCCTTACATTACTATTACACGTCCCTACATTACTATTACACTTCCCCTACATTACTATTACACGTCCCCTACATTACTATTACACTTCCCTTACATTACTATTACACTTTCCCCTACATTACTATTACACTTCCCTCTACATTACTATTACACTTCCTACATTACTATTACACTTCCCTTACATTACTATTACACGTCCCCCCCCCTATTACACTTCCCACATTACTATTACACTTCCATTACTATACATTACTATTACACTTCCCTTACATTACTATTACACTTCCCTACATTACTATTACACTTCCCTTACATTACTATTACACTTCCCTTACATTACTATTACACGTCCCCTACATTACTATTACACTTCCCTTACATTACTATTACACTTCCCTACATTACTATTACACGTCCCCTACATTACTATTACACTATACACCCTTACATTACTATTACACTACATTACTATTACACGTCCCCTACATTACTATTACACTTCCCTTACATTACTATTACACGTCCCCTACATTACTATTACACTTCCCTTACATTACTATTACACTTCCCTCTACATTACTATTACACTTCCCCCTACATTACTATTACACGTCCCCTACATTACTATTACACGTCCCCTACATTACTATTACACGTCCCTCTACATTACTATTACACGTCCTCTACATTACTATTACACTTCCCCTACATTACTATTACACGTCCCTCTACATTACTATTACCACTTCCCTCTACATTACTATTACACGTCCCCTACATTACTATTACACGTCCTCTACATTACTATTACACGTCCCTCTACATTACTATTACACTTCCCTACATTACTATTACACTTCCCTACATTACTATTACACTTCCCTTACATTACTATTACACGTCCTCTACATTACTATTACACGTCCCCTACATTACTATTACACTTCCCCTACATTACTATTACACGTCCTCTACATTACTATTACACTTCCCTACATTACTATTACACTCTTACACTTACTATTACACTTCCCTACACTACATTACTATTACACTTCCCTTACATTACTATTACACTTCCCTTACATTACTATTACACTTCCCCTACATTACTATTACACTTCCCTTACATTACTATTACACGTCCCTCTACATTACTATTACACTTCCTCCCTACATTACTATTACACTTACTATTACACCCTCTACATTACTATTACACTTCCCTTACATTACTATTACACGTCCCTACATTACTATTACACGTCCCCTACATTACTATTACACGTCCCTTACATTACTATTACACGTTCCCTTACATTACTATTACACGTCCCCTACATTACTATTACACGTCCCTTACATTACTATTACACGTCCCTCTACATTACTATTACACTCCCCTACATTACTATTACACTTCCCCTACATTACTATTACACTTCCCCTACATTACTATTACACCTTCCCTTACATTACTATTACACTTCCCCTACATTACTATTACACGTCCCTACATTACTATTACACGCCCCTACATTACCTATTACACTTCCCCACTACATTACTATTACACGTCCCCTACATTACTATTACACTTCCCTTACATTACTATTACACGTCCCCTACATTACTATTACACTTCCCTCTACATTACTATTACACTTCCCTTACATTACTATTACACGTCCCTCTACATTACTATTACACTTCCCTTACATTACTATTACACTTCCCTACATTACTATTACACTTCCTTACATTACTATTACACTTCCCCTACATTACTATTACACGTCCCCTACATTACTATTACACTTCCCTTACATTACTATTACACTTCCCTCTACATTACTATTACACTTCCCCTACATTACTATTACACTTCCCTTACATTACTATTACACTTCCCCTCTTACATTACTATTACACTTCCCTACATTACTATTACACTTCCCTACATTACTATTACACGTCCCTTCTCATTACTATTACACCCCCTACATTACTATTACACGTCCCCTACTCTACATTACTATTACACGTCCCTACATTACTATTACACTTCCCTTACATTACTATTACACTTCCCTTACATTACTATTACACGTCCTCTACATTACTATTACACCATTACTATTACACGTCCCCTACATTACTATTACACGTCCCCTACATTACTATTACTATTACACTTCCCTTACATTACTATTACACGTCCCCTACATTACTATTACACGTCCTCTACATTACTATTACACGTCCCTTACATTACTATTACACGTTCCCCTACATTACTATTACACGTCCCCATACATTACTATTACACTTCCCTCTACATTACTATTACACCGTCCCCTACATTACTATTACACGTCCTCTACATTACTATTACACTTCCTTACATTACTATTACACGTCCCTATACTATTACACTTCCCTACATTACTATTACACGTTCCCCTTCATACATTACTATTACACGTCCTCTACATTACTACATTACTATTACACGTCCCTACATTACTATTACACTTCCCTTACATTACTATTACACTTCCCCTACATTACTATTACACGTCCCCTACATTACTATTACACTTCCCCTACATTACTATTACACTTCCCTACATTACTATTACACTTCCCACATTACTATTACACTTCCCTCTACATTACTATTACACTTCCCTACATTACTATTACACGTCCCTACATTACTATTACACGTCCCCTACATTACTATTACACTTCCCCCTACTCCCCTTACACGTCCCTAACAACTTACATTACTATTACACGTCCCTCTACATTACTATTACACGTCCCTCTACATTACTATTACACGTCCTCTACATTACTATTACACGTTCCCTACATTACTATTACACTTCCCTTACATTACTATTACACTTCCCCTACATTACTATTACACTTCCCTTACATTACTATTACACGTCCTCTACATTACTATTACACGTCCCCTACATTACTATTACACTTCCCTTACATTACTATTACACTTCCCTACATTACTATTACACGTCCCCTACATTACTATTACACGTCCCCTCACTACATTACTATTACACTCTACATTACTATTACACTTCCCCTACATTACTATTACACGTCCCCTACATTACTATTACACTACTCCCTACATTACTATTACACTTCCCATTCTTTCCTACATTACTATTACACTTCCTCTTACACATTACTATTACACTTCCCCTTACATTACTATTACACGTCCCTACATTACTATTACACGTCCTCTACATTACTTTACATTACTATTACACGTCCTCTACATTACTATTACACTCTTACATTACTATTACACTTCCCTACATTACTATTACACTTCCCCTACATTACTATTACACGTCCCCTACATTACTATTACACGTCCCCTACATTACTATTACATTACTATTACACTTCCCTTACATTACTATTACACTTCCCTCACTTACATTACTATTACACGTCCTCTACATTACTATTACACGTCCTCATTACTATTACACTTCCCTACATTACTATTACACTTCCCTTACATTACTATTACACGTCCCCTACATTACTATTACACTTCCCTTACATTACTATTACACGTCCCCTACATTACTATTACACGTCCCTACATTACTATTACACTTCCCTACATTACTATTACACTTCCCCTACATTACTATTACACTTCCCTTACATTACTATTACACTTCCCATTACTATTACACTCCTCCACATTACTATTACACTTCCCTACATTACTATTACACGTCCCCTACATTACTATTACACTTCCCTCCTACATTACTATTACACGTCCCCTACATTACTATTACACTTCCCTCCCTACATTACTATTACACTTCCTCTACATTACTATTACACTTCCCCTACATTACTATTACACGTCCTCTTACATTACTATTACACGTCCTCTACATTACTATTACACGTCCTCTACATTACTATTACACTTCCCTCCTACATTACTATTACACTTCCCCTTACATTACTATTACACGTCCTCTACATTACTATTACACTTCCCCTACATTACTATTACCTTCCCTACATTACTATTACACGTCCTCTACATTACTATTACACGTCCCTTACATTACTATTACACTTCCCTCTACATTACTATTACACTTCCCCTACATTACTATTACACTTCCCTTACATTACTATTACACGTCCCTCATTACTATTACACGTCCTCTACATTACTATTACACTTCCCTTACATTACTATTACACGTCCCTACATTACTATTACACTTCCCTCTACATTACTATTACACTTCCCTACATTACTATTACACTTCCCTCTACATTACTATTACACTTCCCTTACATTACTATTACTTACATTACTATTACACTTCCCTACATTACTATTACACTTCCCTACATTACTATTACACGTCCTCTACATTACTATTACACGTCCCCTACATTACTATTACACTTCCCTACATTACTATTACACGTCCCCTACATTACTATTACACGTCCCCTACATTACTATTACACGTCCTCTACATTACATTACTATTACACTTCCCCTACATTACTATTACATTACTATTACACTTCCCCTACATTACTATTACACGTCCTCTACACTACTATTACACGCTTACATTACTATTACACTTCCCTTACATTACTATTACACGTCCTCTACATTACTATTACACCTACATTACTATTACACGTACATTACTATTACACTTCCCTACATTACTATTACACTTATTACTATTACACCCTTCTACATTACTATTACACTTCCCTTACATTACTATTACACCTCCCTACATTACTATTACACTTCCCTTACATTACTATTACACGTCCCCTACATTACTATTACACTTCCCCTACATTACTATTACACGTCCCTCATACATTACTATTACACGTCCCTCTACATTACTATTACACGTCCCCTACATTACTATTACACTTCCCTCTACATTACTATTACACGTCCTCTACATTACTATTACACTTCCCTTACATTACTATTACACGTCCCCTACATTACTACATTACTATTACACGTCCCTCTACATTACTATTACACGTTCTCCCTTACATTACTATTACACTTCCCTCTACATTACTATTACACGTCCCTCTACATTACTATTACACGTCCCTACATTACTATTACACGTCCCTCTACATTACTATTACACGTCCCTCTACATTACTATTACACTTCCCTACATTACTATTACACTTCCCTTACATTACTATTACACTTCCCTCTACATTACTATTACACGTCCCTCTACATTACTATTACATTACTATTACACGTCCCTACATTACTATTACACGTCCTTACATTACTATTACACGTCCCTCTACATTACTATTACACTTCCCTCTACATTACTATTACACTTCCCCTACATTACTATTACACGTCCTCTACATTACATTACTATTACACTTCCCCTACATTACTATTACACGTCCTCTACATTACTATTACACTTCCCTACATTACTATTACACGTCCTCTACATTACTATTACACTTCCCTTACATTACTATTACACTTCCCCTACATTACTATTACACTTCCCTACATTACTATTACACTCCTACATTACTATTACACTTCCCTCTACATTACTATTACACGTCCCCTACATTACTATTACACTTTACATTACTATTACACTTCCCCTACATTACTATTACACTTCCCCTACATTACTATTACACTTCCCTTACATTACTATTACACTTGTCCCCTACATTACTATTACACGTCCCTCTACATTACTATTACACGTCCTCTACATTACTATTACACTTCCCTTACATTACTATTACACTTCCCTTACATTACTATTACACGTCCCTACATTACTATTACACTTCCTCCCCTACATTACTATTACACGTCCTCTACATTACTATTACCCCTCTACATTACTATTACACTTCCTCACATTACTATTACACGTCCCCTACATTACTATTACACTTCCCTTACATTACTATTACACGTCCCTTACATTACTATCCCTACATTACTATTACACTTCCCTTACATTACTATTACACTTCCCTTACATTACTATTACACGTCCCTACATTACTATTACACTTCCCTTACATTACTATTACACGTCCCCTACATTCTACATTACTATTACACGTCCCTCTACATTACTATTACACGTCCCCTACATTACTATTACACCCCTCCTTACATTACTATTACACTTCCCTACATTACTATTACACGTCCCCTACATTACTATTACTATTACACGTCCCCTACATTACTACATTACTATTACACGTCCCCTACATTACTATTACACTTCCCTACATACTATTACTATTACTATTACACGTCCCTCTACATTACTATTACACGTCCTCTACATTACTATTACACGTCCTCTACATTACTATTACACTTCCCTTACATTACTATTACACTTCCCCTACATTACTATTACACTTCCCCTACATTACTATTACACTTCCTCTACATTACTATTACACTCTACATTACTATTACACCTCTACATTACTATTACACTTCCCTTACATTACTATTACACGTCCCCTCTACATTACTATTACACTTCCCCTACATTACTATTACACTTCCCCTACATTACTATTACTCATTACTATTACACGTCCCCTACATTACTATTACACTTCCCTACATTACTATTACACGTCCCCTACATTACTATTACACGTCCCCTACATTACTATTACACTTCCCTTACATTACTATTACACTTCCCCTACATTACTATTACACGTCCCTACATTACTATTACACTTCCCCTACATTACTATTACACTTCCCCTACATTACTATTACACTTCCCCTACATTACTATTACACGTCCCCTACATTACTATTACACTCGCCCCTCTTCATTACTATTACTACACTTCCCTACATTACTATTACACTTCCCTTACATTACTATTACACGTCCCCTACATTACTATTACACGTCCCCTACATTACTATTACACTTCCCTTACATTACTATTACACTTCTTACATTACTATTACACGTCCTCTACATTACTATTACACGTCCCTTACATTACTATTACACTTTATCCCCTACATTACTATTACACTCCTTACACTCATTACTATTACACGTCCTCTACATTACTATTACACGTTCTTCCCCCCTACATTACTATTACACGTCCCCTACATTACTATTACACGTCCCTTACATTACTATTACACTTCCCCTACATTACTATTACACGTCCCTACATTACTATTACACTTCCCTTACATTACTATTACACTCCCTCCATTACTATTACACTTTACACTTCCCTACTCTTTACATTACTATTACACTTCCCTACATTACTATTACACGTCTCTCTACATTACTATTACACTTCCCCTACATTACTATTACACTTCCCTTACATTACTATTACACTTCCCCTACATTACTATTACACTTCCCTTACATTACTATTACACTTCCCCTACTTACATTACTATTACACTTCCCCTACATTACTATTACACGTCCTCTACATTACTATTACACGTCCTCTTACATTACTATTACACTTCCCTTACTACACTTACTATTACACGTCCTTCTACATTACTATTACACGTCCCTCTACATTACTATTACACGTCCCCTACATTACTATTACTATTACACGCCCTCTACATTACTATTACACGTCCTCTACATTACTATTACACGTCCCTACATTACTATTACACGTCCCTCTACATTACTATTACACGTCCCTTACATTACTATTACACTTCCCTACATTACTATTACCTTACATTACTATTACACGTCCTCTACATTACTATTACACGTCCTCTACATTACTATTACACTTCCCTACATTACTATTACACGTCCTCTACATTACTATTACACGTCCCCTACATTACTATTACATCCTTCCATTACTATTACACGTCCCCTACATTACTATTACACTTCCCTACATTACTATTACACTTCCCTTACATTACTATTACACCACGTCCTACATTACTATTACACTCCCCTACATTACTATTACACGTCCCTACATTACTATTACACGTCCCCTACATTACTATACACGTCCCCTTACTATTACCTACATTACTATTACACTTACATTACTATTACACTTCCCTTACATTACTATTACACTTCCTCTACATTACTATTACACGTCCCCTACATTACTATTACACGTCCCTCTACATTACTATTACACGTCCCCTACATTACTATTACACTTCCCCTACATTACTATTACACGTCCCCTACATTACTATTACACGTCCCCTACATTACTATTACACTTCCCTTACATTACTATTACACGTCCTCTACATTACTATTACACTTCCCCTACATTACTATTACACACGTCCTACATTACTATTACACGTCCTCTACATTACTATTACACTTCCCTTACATTACTATTACACTTCCCTTACATTACTATTACACTTCCCTTACATTACACTTACTATTACACGTCCTCTACATTACTACTTACACTTACACGTCCCTACATTACTATTACACTTCCCTTACAACTTCCTACATTACTATTACACGTCCTCACATTACTATTACACGTCCTCTACATTACTATTACACGTCCCCTACATTACTATTACACGTCCCTCTACATTACTATTACACTTCCCTCTACATTACTATTACACTTCCCTACATTACTATTACACGTCTACATTACTATTACACTTCCCTCTACATTACTATTACACTTCCCCTACATTACTATTACACGTCCTCTACATTACTATTACACGTCCCTACATTACATTACTATTACACTTCCCCTACATTACTATTACACTTCCCTACATTACTATTACACGTCCCTTACATTACTATTACACGTCCCTCTACATTACTATTACACTTCCCTACATTACTATTACACTTCTACTATACCTTCTACATTACTATTACACTTCCCCTACATTACTATTACACTTCCCCTACATTACTATTACACTTCCCCTACATTACTATTACACGTCCCTACATTACTATTACCTCCCCTACATTACTATTACACGTCCTCTACATTACTATTACCTCCCCTACATTACTATTACACTTCCCTACATTACTATTACACTTCCCTCTACATTACTATTACACTTCCCTACATTACTATTACACGTCCTTCCTACATTACTATTACACTTCCCTCTACATTACTATTACACGTCCCTACATTACTATTACCTCTACATTACTATTACACTTCCCTCCTACATTACTATTACACGTCCCCTACATTACTATTACACTTCCCTACATTACTATTACACTTCCCTCTACATTACTACTTTCTATTACACTTCCCTATACATACCTACATTACTATTACACGTCCCCTTACATTACTATTACACGTCCCCTTACATTACTATTACACTTCCCTTACATTACTATTACACGTCCTCTACATTACTATTACACTTCCCTTACATTACTATTACACTTCCCTCATACATTACTATTACACCATTACTTCCCTTACATTACTATTACACTTCCCTCTACATTACTATTACACTTCCCCTACATCTACATTACTATTACACTTCCTCTACATTACTATTACACGTCCCTCTACATTACTATTACACGTCCCCTACATTACTATTACACCTTCCCCTACATTACTATTACACGCCCTCCCACATTACTATTACACTTCCCTACACATTACTATTACACTTCCCTATTACACTCCCTACATTACTATTACACGTCCCCTACATTACTATTACACTTCCCTACATTACTATTACACTTCCCCTACATTACTATTACACTTCCCTACATTACTATTACACTTCCCTTACATACATTACTATTACACGTCCTCTACATTACTATTACACGTCCCCTACATTACTATTACACTTCCCCTACATTACTATTACACGCTCTTACATTACTATTACACTTCCCCTACATTACTATTACACGTCCCCTACATTACTATTACACGTCCTCATTACCTATTACACGTCCTCTACATTACTATTACACGCTACATTACTATTACACGTCCCTCATTACTATTACACGTCCCTACATACTTTACACTTACTATTACACTTCCCTTACATTACTATTACACGTCCCTACATTACTATTACACTTCTCATTACTATTACACGTCCCTACATTACTATTACACGTCCCCTACATTACTATTACACCTCTACATTACTATTACACCCCTACATTACTATTACACGTCCCTACATTACTATTACACTTCCCTACATTACTATTACACTTCCTCTACATTACTATTACACTTCCCTTACATTACTATTACATTACACGTCCTCTACATTACTATTACACTTCCCTACATTACTATTACACTTCCTTACATTACTATTACACTTCCCCTACATTACTATTACACATTCTTACACCCTACATTACTATTACACGTCCCTTACATTACTATTTACACACGTCCCTACATTACTATTACACCGTTATACCCCTCTACATTACTATTACACTTCCCTACATTACTATTACACTTCCCTTACATTACTATTACACGTCCCCTACATTACCTACATTACTATTACACTCCCTATTACACGTCCCCTACATTACTATTACACTTCCTCTACATTACTATTACACTTCCCCTACATTACTATTACACGTCCTCTACATTACTATTACACGTCCCTTACATTACTATTACACTTTCCCTTACATTACTATTACACTTCCCCTACATTACTATTACACTTCCCTTACATTACTATTACACTTCCCCTACATTACTATTACACGTCCCTCTACATTACTAACCTCATTACTATTACACTTCCCCTACATTACTATTACACTTCCCTTACATTACTATTACACGTCCCTCTACATTACTATTACACTTCCCTTACATTACTATTACACTTCCCCTACATTACTATTACACGTTCCCTTACATTACTATTACACTTCCCTACATTACTATTACACGTCCCTCTACATTACTATTACACTTCCTCTACATTACTATTACACCTTACATTACTATTACACGTCCCCTACATTACTATTACACGTCCCTACTAACACTTCACATTACTATTACACGTCCCTCACACATCCCTACATTACTATTACACGTCCCTACATTACTATTACACGTCCCTCTACATTACTATTACACGTCCTCTACATTACTATTACACTTCCCTCTACATTACTATTACACGTCCCTTCTACATTACTATTACACGCCCCCTACATTACTATTACACTTTCCCTCTACATTACTATTACACTTCCCTACATTACTATTACACTTCCCCTTACATTACTATTACACGTCCCCTACATTACTATTACACTTCCTCTTACATTACTATTACACGTCCTCTACATTACTATTACACGTCCCCTACATTACTATTACACTTCCCCTACATTACTATTACACGTCCCCTACATTACTATTACACTTCCCTTACATTACTATTACACGTCCCCTACATTACTATTACACCTACACTTACTATTACACTTCCCCTACATTACTATTACACGTCCCCTACATTACTATTACACTTCCCTTACATCTACATTACTATTACACTTCCCTTACATTACTATTACACTTCCCTTACATTACTATTACACTTCCCCTACATTACTATTACACTTCACATTACTATTACACTTCCCTACTATTACACGTCCTCTACATTACTATTACACGTCCCCTACATTACTATTACACGTCCCTCTACATTACTATTACACTTCCTCTTACATTACTATTACACGTCCCCTACATTACTATTACACGTCCCCTACATTACTATTACACTCCTCATTACTATTACACGTCCCTACATTACTATTACACTTCCCTTACATTACTATTACACGTCCCCTACATTACTATTACACTTCCCCTACATTACTATTACACGTCCTCTACATTACTATTACACGTCCCTTACATTACTATTACACCTACATTACTATTACACTTCCCTACATTACTATTACACTTCCCTTACATTACATTCTATTACTATTACACGTCCCCTACATTACCCTACATTACTATTACACGTCCCTACATTACATTACTATTACACGTCCCTACATTACTATTACATTACTATTACACGTCCTACATTACTATTACATTACTATTACACGTACACTACTATTACACGTCCCCTACATTACTATTACACTTCCCCTACATTACTATTACACTTCCCTTACATTACTATTACACGTCCCTACATTACTATTACACTCCTTCTACATTACTATTACACGTCCTCTACATTACTATTACACTTCCCCTACATTACTATTACACCCTTACATTACTATTACACGTCCCCTACATTACTATTACACGTCCTCTACATTACTATTACCAACTATTACACGTCCCTCAACATTACTATTACACGTCCTCTACATTACTATTACACGTCCCCATTACTATTACACGTCCCTCTACATTACTATTACACGTCCCTACATTACTATTACCCCCTACATTACTTTACACGTCCCTCTACATTACTATTACACTTCCCCTTACATTACTATTACACTTCCCTACATTACTATTACACGTCCTCTACATTACTATTACACTTCCCTACATTACTATTACACTTCCCTTACATTACTATTACCACTTACTATTACACGTCCCCTACATTACTATTACACTCTACATTACTATTACACTTCCCTCTACATTACTATTACACGTCCTCTACATTACTATTACACTTCCCTTCCCTACATTACTATTACACTTCCTCTTACATTACTATTACACTATTACACGTCCTCTACATTACTATTACACTTCCCCTACATTACTATTACACTTCCCTTACATTACTATTACACTTCCCCTACATTACTATTACACGTCCCTTACACTTACATACTATTACACTTCCCCTACATTACTATTACACGTCCCCTACATTACTATTACACTTCCCTACACATTACTATTACACTATTCCCCTACATTACTATTACACGTCCTCTACATTACTATTACACTTCCCTACATTACTATTACACTTCCCTTACATTACTATTACACGTCCCTACATTACTATTACCGTCCTCTACATTACTATTACACTTCCCTTACATTACTATTACACGTCCCCTACATTACTATTACACGTCCCCTACATTACTATCTACTATTACACGTCCCTACATTACTATTACACTTCCTCTTACATTACTATTACACTTCCCTACATTACTATTACACGTCCTTACATTACTA
This sequence comes from Leptodactylus fallax, assembly GCA_947044405.1. NCBI lineage: Eukaryota > Metazoa > Chordata > Amphibia > Anura > Leptodactylidae > Leptodactylus > Leptodactylus fallax. The sequence goes on along the minus strand of CAMRHE010001529.1, from coordinate 5,529 downwards.
TTACACTTCCCTACATTACTATTACACGTCCTCTACATTACTATTACACTTCCCCTACATTACTATTACACGTCCTCTACATTACTATTACACGTCCCCTACATTACTATTACACGTCCCTCTACATTACTATTACACTTCCCTTACATTACTATTACACTTCCCTCTACATTACTATTACACTTCCCTTACATTACTATTACACTTCCCTTACATTACTATTACACTTCCCCTACATTACTATTACACGTCCCCTACATTACTATTACACTCCCTTACATTACTATTACACTTCCCCTACATTACTATTACACTTTCTACCACGTCCTCTACATTACTATTACACGTCCCTCTACATTACTATTACACTTCCCCATTACTATTACACTTCCCTTCTACATTACTATTACACTTCCCTTACATTACTATTACACGCCCTCTACATTACTATTACACTTACATTACTATTACACGTCCTCTACATTACTATTACACTTCCCTACATTACTATTACACTTCCCTTACATTACTATTACACTTCCCCTACATTACTATTACACTTCCCTTACATTACTATTACACTTCCCCTACATTACTATTACACGTCCCTCTACATTACTATTACACGTCCCTACATTACTATTACACTTCCCCTACATTACTATTACACGTCCTCACATTACTATTACACGTCCCCTACATTACTATTACACGCCCCTACATTACTATTACACCATTACTATTACCCTTACATTACTATTACACTTCCCTACATTACTATTACACTTCCCCTACATTACTATTACACGTCCCTCTACATTACTATTACACTTCCCTTACATTACTATTACACTTCCCTCTACATTACTATTACACGTCCTCTACATTACTATTACACTCCTTCACATTACTATTACACTTCCCTTTACTATTACACTTCCTCTACATTACTATTACACTTCCCCTACATTACTATTACACTTCCCTTACATTACTATTACACGTCCCCTACATTACTATTACACTTCCCTTCCTACATTACTATTACACTTCCTTCTACATTACTATTACACGTCCCCTCATTACTATTACACTTCCCCTACATTACTATTACACTTCCTTCCCTACATTACTATTACACTTCCCTACATTACAACTATTACACTTCCCCTACATTACTATTACACGTCCCCTACATTACTATTACACGTCCTCTACATTACTATTACACGTCCCTCTACATTACTATTACACGTCCTCTACATTACTATTACACGTCCCTACATTACTATTACACGTCCCCTACATTACTATTACACGTCCTCTACATTACTATTACACGTCCCTTACATTACTATTACACTTCCCTTACATTACTATTACACGTCCTCTACATTACTATTACACCCCTCATTACTATTACACTTCCCTACATTACTATTACACTTCCCTTACATTACTATTACACTTCCCTACACCTTACTATTACACGTCCCTCAACTTTACACCCTTACATACTATTACACTTCCCTTACATTACTATTACACTTCCCCTACATTACTATTACACTTCCCTTACATTACTATTACACTTCCCCTACATTACTATTACACTTCCCTTACATTACTATTACACTTCCCTTACATTACTATTACACTTCCCTTACATTACTATTACACGTCCCTCATACTAACACCCTTACATTACTATTACACGTCCCTCTACATTACTATTACACGCCCTCTACATTACTATTACACTTCCCTTACATTACTATTACACTTCCCTTACATTACTATTACACTTCCCTACATTACTATTACACGTCCCCTACATTACTATTACACTCTTACATTACTATTACACGTCCCCTACACTTACTATTACACTTCCCTTACATTACTATTACACGTCCCTTACATTACTATTACACTTCCCTTACTATTACACTTACTATTACACGTCCCCTACATTACTATTACACCATTACTATTACACTCTACATTACTATTACACTTCCTCTACATTACTATTACACGTCCCTACATTACTATTACACTTCCCTTACATTACTATTACACTTCCTTACTATACACATTACTATTACACTTACACCCTTACATTACTATTACACGTCCCCTACATTACTATTACACGTCCCCTACATTACTATTACACTTCCCTTACATTACTATTACACGTCCCCTACATTACTATTACCCTCTACATTACTATTACACGTCCCTCTACATTACTATTACACGTCCCCTACATTACTATTACACGTCCTCTACATTACTATTACTCCCTCTACATTACTATTACACGTCCTACATTACTATTACACTTCCCTTACATTACTATTACACGTCCCCTACATTACTATTACCCCCTACATTACTATTACACTTCCCTTACATTACTATTACACTTCCCTTACATTACTATTACACTTCCCTTACATTACTATACACTCCTTACATTACTATTACACGTCCCTACATTACTATTACACTTCCCTTACATTACTATTACACTGCCCCTACATTACTATTACACGTTCTCTTACATTACTATTACACGTCCTCTACATTACTATTACACTTCCCCTACATTACTATTACACTTCACTCCCTACATTACTATTACACTTCCCCTTACATTACTATTACACTTCCCCTACATTACTATTACACGCCCTTCCCTTCACATTACTATTACACGTCCCCTACATTACTATTACACTTCCCTTACATTACTATTACACGTCCCCTACATTACTATTACACGTCCCTACATTACTATTACACGTCCCTTACATTACTATTACACTTCCCTTACATTACTATTACACCCCTACATTACTATTACACTTCCCTTACATTACTATTACACTTCCTACATTACTATTACACGTCCCCTACATTACTACTACACGTCCCTCTACATTACTATTACACGTCCCTTACATTACTATTACACGTCCCTCTACATTACTATTACACGTCCCCTACATTACTATTACACTCCCTTACATACATTACTATTACACGTCCTCTACCATTACTATTACACGTCCCTCTACATTACTATTACACTTCCCCTACATTACTATTACACTTCCCCTACATTACTATTACACCCCCTACATTACTATTACACGTCCCCTACATTACTATTACACTTCCCTTACATTACTATTACACGTCCCCTACATTACTATTACACTTCCCTACATTACTATTACACGTCCCTCTACATTACTATTACACGTCCTCTACATTACTATTACACTCTTACATTACTATTACACGTCCCCTACATTACTATTACACCACTATTACACTTCCCTTACATTACTATTACACGTCCCCTACATTACTATTACACGTCCCCTACTACATTACTATTACACTTCCCTTCACATTACTATTACACGTCCCTACATTACTTACATTACTATTACACTTCTTACACTCCCTTACATCTATTACACTTCCCCTACATTACTATTACACGTCCCCTACATTACTATTACACTTCCCCTTTACATTACTATTACACGTCCTCTACATTACTATTACACTCCCCTACATTACTATTACACGTCCCCTACATTACTATTACACGTCCCCTACATTACTATTACACTTCCCTTACATTACTATTACACTTCCCCTACATTACTATTACACTTCCCCTACATTACTATTACACTTCCCTTACATTACTATTACACGTCCTCTACATTACTATTACACTTCCCCTACATTACTATTACACGCTTCCCCTACATTACTATTACACGTCCCCTACATTACTATTACACGTCCTCTACATTACTATTACACTTTGTCCCCTACATTACTATTACACGTCCCCTACATTACTATTACACGTCCCCTACATTACTATTACACTACTATTACACTCCCCTCTACATTACTATTACACTTCCCTCTACATTACTATTACACGTCCCTACACTACATTACTATTACACTTCCCTACATTACTATTACACTTCCCTTTACATTACTATTACACTTCCCTTACATTACTATTACACGTCCCCTACATTACTATTACACTTCCCTTACATTACTATTACACTTCCCTACATTACTATTACACGTCCCTTACATTACTATTACTTACTACGTCCCCTTACATTACTATTACACTTCCCTTACATTACTATTACACTTCCCCTACATTACTATTACACGTCCTCTACATTACTATTACACTTCCCTTACATTACTATTACACGCCCTACATTACACTCCCTTACATTACTATTACACGTCCCTACATTACTATTACACCTCCTCTACATTACTATTACCTTACATTACTATTACACTTCCCTACATTACTATTACACGTCCCTCATACATTACTATTACACTTCCCCTACATTACTATTACACCTCTACATTACTATTACACGTCCTCTACATTACTATTACACGTCCCTTACATTACTATTACACTTATTACACTCCCTACATTACTATTACACTTCCCTTACATTACTATTACACGTCCCCTACATTACTATTACACTTCCCCTACATTACTATTACACGTCCCTTACTATTACACGTCCCTCTACATTACTATTACACTTCCCTCTACATTACTATTACACTTCCCTTACATTACTATTACACTTCCCTACATTACTATTACACTCTCCTACATTACTATTACACGTCCCCTACATTACTATTACACGTCCCTACATTACTATTACACTTACATTACTATTACACTACATTACTATTACACTTCCCCTACATTACTATTACACTTCCCTTACATTACTATTACACGTCCCCTACATTACTATTACACGTCCCTACATTACTATTACACTCCTCTACATTACTATTACACGTCCCTTACATTACTATTACACGTCCCTTACATTACTATTACACTTCCCTACATTACTATTACACTTCCCCTAATATTCCTACATTACTATTACACTTCCCTCTACATTACTATTACACGTCCCTACATTACTATTACACTTTCCCCTACATTACTATTACACGTCCCCTACATTACTATTACATTACTATTACACTTCCCATTACTATTACACTCCTCTACATTACTATTACACTTCCCTTACATTACTATTACACGTCCCTACATTACTATTACACGTCCCTCTACATTACTATTACACTTCCCCTACATTACTATTACACGTCCCTACATTACTATTACACTTCCCCTACATTACTATTACACTTCTACATTACTATTACACTTCCCTTACATTACTATTACACGCCCTCTACATTACTATTACACTTCCCCTACATTACTATTACACGTCCTCTACATTACTATTACACTTCCCTACATTACTATTACACTTCCCTTACATTACTATTACACGTCCTCTACATTACTATTACACGTCCTCTACATTACTATTACACGTCCCTACATTACTATTACACTTCCCTTACATTACTATTACACTTCCCTTACATTACTATTACACG
>CAMRHE010001528.1:80000-81024 GCA_947044405.1 Leptodactylus fallax | reverse complement strand
AGGGGCAGTATTATTGTAGTTATATTATTGTACATAGGGGGGCAGTATTATAGTAGTTATATTCTTGTACATAGGAGGTAGTATTATAGTAGATATATTCTTGTACATAGGAGGCAGTATTATAGTAGTTATATTCTTGTATATAGGGGCAGTATTATTGTAGTTATATTATTGTACATGCTTCAGTGCAGTTTTAGAACAGTGTGACATAAGATATAGATGTAAATAATGCCGCCTCTCTCCCTTCTGTACTTGTAGAGTGTTTCGGTTATTGTGTATATTTGCTGTGTTATTTCAGATCAGTTTTCTTCCTTGTAACATTATAGCATCAGAGAGATCTTCCGCTTCTCTATGTGATGTCTGGGTCTGGTTATGTGTCTGATAGACTTAGGTTACAGATCAATTTTATTGTTTCATCTGTAACCCATGAATTATTGTTATCGAATCTTTTATGTCTGTTTAGAGAGAAAGCTGCCAATAATCCTCAGTAGAATATTGCAGCTCCATCCACTTTGTAACGTGTACTAATTGGGTTATAATAGAGACTTCCAGTGTGACTAGTGTGATAATAATGATAATAATAATAATAATAATAATAATAATAATTGATAATAATAATAATGATATTAATGATAGCGCTGACAGCTCCATCTCAGAACATTTTCACAGGACTTTCACATCCTCGGGATCTTTACACGCTATCAGTCATAGATAGTTATTGGCTTCAAAGGTCACATCTATAGTTTATATAGAATATGAGAAATATTTCTAGTGTAGACAATGACGCACATGAACACTTAGGAGTGGACATAAACACAGCCATGTGCATTGTCACATATAGGAGAGACTAGAGATTAGGGATCCAGTTTGGATCAAACCAGATTCTACCAGAATTTTTTAAGGACTTTTAGGGTTTGTCCCCCACAACACTATTATAGTCTGGATTCTCTTCAGACCCCTGAGTATAATAAGTGGAGGTCTATATACATAATAAACAGTTATATTCTTCTTGCCCCTCCTCTCC
>CAMRHE010001528.1:0-72500 GCA_947044405.1 Leptodactylus fallax | reverse complement strand
TTCCCTTGAATGCAACTGGGCTACAATCATGCTATATGATGGATTAGCGTGATGTCACATAGCCTGTGAAGTGAAAACAGTGCACAGGGAGTGCCACTCTTACTTCTAGCAGCTGATCAGCGGAGCTACCAGGTGTCATACCATACCCACTTAAATCTTCAACAAAAAAGTCCTGCAGAAATCTGGAATTGTGCAGGAGCTCATTGTTTATAAAAAAAAATCTGACCTCCACTTTATATAAAGCCTATCTGGGAGCGGTCTCCTGCTATAGGGTGTGGAGTCAGGGCAGGAGCGGGACAGAGTTGGGGTGTGGCCTAACATTGTTCATTGCTTTGCTGGATTTGGTTCAGTTGACCATGGCAGGACAAATACCATAAGATGGTCGCGCAGCACAGCCTTGCTTCTTTGCTATTTAGTAGATGACATATTTTCACCGACATGCTTGCATTCTGTTCATGAACCATATAGCTCAGGATGAGCACTGATGGAGGTATTAAGTATAGTTTGTGCTTTTGTGCTATATTTTGTTTGTTTCGTCTCTTCGGAATGATTATAAATTATTTCAATATTTATTACTATTGTCTTATTCTCTCTCTCGTATTACAGACATCTCCCTTCGCTAAGCCCATCAGAAGTTGTGCGGTGGTCGGTAATGGCGGCATCTTGAGGAACAGCTCGTGTGGTGCCGACATTGACAAGGCAGACTTTGTGTTCAGGTAAGAATGGAATGATCCAAAAACATCGATCTGAAGAGCATCAGGCCCTCCTCTGGTTACTCAGCCAGACTTACTTATTTTTATAATATTGGTCAAGCAGGAAAGGCCAAGGCTAAGACCCGAGTGTAAGGAAGACAATATCAAATATGTCTTCTTTTCACGAATAGGGGTTTAATTTTGACACATGGAAGTGCCACGAGAATTGGAGTTCTGTTCATCTTCTTGCTCTCTCTCCATATCTGGGTCTCTCACTAATCTTATATTCTCTATTGTATTACTTTTATTTCTATCACAGTTTTCCTTGTGTATGTCAATGTTATGTCATCATTTTTGTAAGTGTTTTAAGCATTGTACTCTTGTGTATTAAATATTAGAAATTAATAAGTTTGTCCTTGCTGCTCTAAAACCTACCCACAACCTCAAGGAAGAAAAGTATCACTTATCTGTGCTAAAGATATGAATGTCAGTATATTTCCAAAAGGAGGTCCTTGTAGGCTCCTGTAATCTTACAGCACAGTATGGCAGTGTGACAGTGTGACTATGAACAGTTAATTGTTCCTCTACAGTCACATCCAAGTCCCATCCAATTGTTCTGTTTTGTGACCCCTTGTAGTGTCACAGATATTAAAGGATACTCACGGGGAAAGGGTGTAAGTTGTAGTAATGGGAGATCAATTAGAGCTTATACCAAGAGGTGGAAGCCTCATATTCATTTGCACTATGATTGCTCCATCTTATATATATCCATTGACCTAAACGTCAGAAGAATGCCCACCACCTGGAATTTCATGTGAAATGTAGTTATTCCTCTGGAAGAACCACCTTAGTACATAGGATATATCAAAAACCCGCCCTAAGCATGGGCAGAAGAACCCATACATTTCTTCCATGCCCTTGGGATACCTGTTACATTCGATACAACCCTGATGAACATTGATATTAAAGAGGTTGTCCAGGTTATGACAGTGGCACATGGTTGACTGATCTTAAAAGGGTTATCTTATTTTTTAATTAGGCTGGGGGGAGGTGGAAAAAAAAAAATACTTACCTGTCCCCCATGCGCCGTGTCCTCCCAGGGCAGTCCAGTTCGGTCACCTGCCTTCTTGTTGATGAATTTCTCACCAGCTGTGATGTTCTGGATCCCATCTGTAAAGGCCACTGATTGACCTCAGCAGTCACATGACTGCTGAGGCCAATCAATGGCCTCAGCAGCCTCAAGGAAGTAACCAGGGTGTCAAAGGTAGTCAGGGCTGCAGGACCGGACTGCATTGGGAGGCACCAGAGCATTGGGGACAGGTGAGTATGGTTTTCTTTTATTTTTTTTCACCTCCCCCGGCCTAATTAATAAATAAAAAGTTAGGCCAGACAACCCCTTTAGGATCAGTCAACCATTTGCCACCCTCATTCAGCTATATATTTATTTTTTAGGATGAATCTTCCTCCACTGAATTGGACTGAGGATGTCGGGACCAAGACACATCTTGTCACTGCCAACCCAAGTATCTTAATTGATAAGTAAGTCCCTCAGTCTCATGACTATAAATGGTTCAATTACATTCCATAAAGATGGGGAGGATGGGCAAAGCCAAGATGATATCGATGAGAGTATCTCACTCTTTACAGAGCTATTTTATAGCAATGGTATATTGTTAAAATTAGGGATGAGTGAACCAATCTATGACAAGCTAGGTTTGTTATGAATTTTCCAAAATCCTGGGCCAAACCCAAGGATCTTGGGGTTCACCACCTATAAATTTTTATTAATTTCTGAGATCTCTAATCCCCAAAGTTTAATATGCAGATGCCCAAGGAAGGTGTGGAGACATAATAAACATTTATACTCACCTTCCCTCACCTCTCCTAGGCTTCTTTTTTCCATCTTGTGCTTCTTGACGGGCATCTTTGGTGTTCTTCTGGCCTCTTCTAGCCTCCTGGGGGATATTGGCAGCCTCACAGGACTACTGAGACCTGTGATTGGGACTCAGTGATCACGTGGAATGCACTAACATCATGATGCTTTCACGCAAATGTCATGACTTTGACACATCCCTTGTGACCACTGAAGCTCTATCATAGGTCTCAGCAGTCCCCAAGGACAGTGGACACCACTCAGGAGGCCAGAAGAGGACCAAAGAAGGTCACGAAGGACACCTTGAAGACCAGGAGAGGCGAGGGAAGGTGACCATGACTGTTATTTTCCCACTCCTCTCCGGCCTCTCTTTATTATACATCGGAGTCTAAAGAGACCCCAGAATATAATAATAGCAATTGTTATGGACCAAAAATAAACCAGCAAGAAAACCCTGTGAATATTTTCTAAAATGAATTTTGCAAGGGTTTCCCTTTGTAGTTAAGGTATCTAATCACTTTATGGTTATGTACTGGACCCCTGCAGAGCCTTAGAATAAAGGGGCCTGCTATAGCACTGCATCCCCTGCACAGTGGCACCCCACCCATAGGCTGTGCAGGGAACAGCAGCACAGCACCACTTACCTTACCTTAGCATTGTGCAGGGAAAATCTCGATGGGGCATCTTCGTTCTCAGGACCAGTTGGATTCCACAAGCTGATGGCATATTGATGCATCATCACGCTGTAAGATGGGTGAAAGCCATTTAAGCCAAAAGTGGTCAAGCGTTCTTAGTCATCATACAGTATGAGATACCCCTGGTGCTTTTTCAGATGCCCCTGTTACTTTTTGCAAATGGTCCACACACTTACTGTCTGTTCTGTCTCCTTATATGAAGGTTTTGCTCCTTTCCTTCCCTTAGACTTACAAATCCCAGAGTCAAAATTGGGAGGGGGTGCAGATCCTAGTACCTGGAAACTCATTCACTGCATATTTCACTGCATCTCCACAGAAGAATAGCTACTGAAAAATATGTAATACATGGACATAGTTTTAGAATTTTGCTATGACCGTTGTGGGCACTATTAGGAAACCTTGCCTTGAGATATTGAGTAGTGTTGAGTGAACCTCACAAGATGTTCTTCACGAATATTTGTGAGATTTCCCCTCACAGTTCGTTTGTTCGATCCGAGCTCAAAGTGCTATTATTATACACTCTTCAGGTTGGGCCTCAGTGGTCAGTTGCGAGCAATCGGTGTCATGATGCTTTGACACTCACGTCTTGATGATAACACCCCTCATGTGACTTCTGAGGCCCAATCGCAAGCCCCAATGGTTACCCGGAACCACTGATGTCACAGTAGAGAGTCAAAGAAGCTGGGGATGCCAGGAAATGGCAACAGTTGCCATGGCGAGCCAAGGGCAGTTATCAGTGGTTGGTTATTTTTCTGCATCTTTCCTTGGTCTCCGAATAATATACTTTTGGGTCTGAGGAAACAATCAGACACGGGTATCGAACCCCAAAAATCTCAAGTTTAGCAGAATTTGCTGGGAACCGTTTTGTTCATCTCTAGTATTGAGATATTTGTGTATGCCACATATTTGTACAAAGTATTGAAAAAAATCTACAGTAGCTATAAATCTGGTGGGAACAGAGAAGGTTGGAGAACTTTCAATAACCACAGGTCTTCTCATACTGTTCAAAGTTTTTGTTACACAGCACAGATAGTTTGATGGTCTGAGAATCACTGGAGTAACCCACCTATACCAAACTGATGGTTACATTTATGTCAATGAGAAGGTCACAATAAAGAGATTTCCACATAAGTTGGGTTGACATTGAAACATTTTGATGGTCATTTTAAGAAGAGACCTTTGCCATTACCATGTAATCCTGTAGACGTTATCACTCATGATGTATAATGTTTATGTAATTCTAATGAAAATCTCTCCTTGAATAGATATAAAAGCCTTATGGATCATAGGAAACCATTCATCAGCATGGTAAAGTCTTACGGCTCAGCCATGGTTCTCCTGCCGGCCTTCTCATTCTCATTTTGTACAGAAGTTTCTCTGCGCACACTCTACACCTTGGAAGATTTTGACATGAAGAGCAGGGTGGTCTTCTTTAACCCACAGTATCTCCAAAACCTTGATGCTTACTGGAAAAAAATTGGGCTCAAGTTCAGGCGTATGTCCTCAGGTCTCATGCTGGTCAGTGCAGCCTTCGAGGTTTGCCAGAAGGTGACACTCTACGGATTCTGGCCATTTTCTCAAAATTTTGAAGGAACCCCGATCCTCCACCACTACTATGACAATGCACTACCTAAGCCCGGATTTCACTCTATGTCCGATGAATTTTATCAATATCTACGGATGCACAGTGAAGGAGCTCTGGAACTCAAACTAGGACAATGCTAATGTTGGCTTACTACATGCACCAGCACAACAAAGATGATCAACGTTGAAGGTGATATTCTGATGTGCTATGATCAGTAAAACTAACCAATCCAAACATTAGAGAAAGATCCTTCAGGGGATCACAAAAACAAAACCAAAGAGAAAAGAATCTCAATTGGTTGGGTGAGGCAAAGGACATAACCATAATGGTTGCAAGCAGTGCTCATGACAGGGATCATTAATTATGAAGGGCTATAGGTCAGAGGTTACTGAGGACCCATAGGCAATATAAATAGCACAGGCAGGAGGAGAAGGTGTCCATCTTGCGTGGAGAGATTAGACAGATAGGAGAATCTCAGACAAAACGTATTTGCATATTCTTTCCAAGAATTTCTTGCATAGGCTGCAATACTATGCAACTAAAAAGAAGTCTTGCAAAGTTACTTATCTTCTGTAGTACTGTCCTAACCCATATTAAATAGATATAACCCTCAGAGTATCAGACATGACTTTTTAAGGCATTAGCACTTCTTCTCATCTCTACTCACTGCATAGTTCGAGGGACAACTAATAATGTGGAAAACTGATTAGCCAAGAGGTGGTAGCATATTACTAGAGATGTTTTTTGGAACTATACAAGGTCCATCTGACGATAAAGGGATCATAAAACACATTACTAAGAAGGAATGATTTGTTATCCAGTTCAGCTTTCATCATGTTGAATCTGTTCATACTGAGCTCAATTTATTACAAATCTTCCAAAAATCTCGGATTCAGTAAAACTCAAGATTTTTTGGGGGTTCACCACCAACAAATCGATATTATACTCTTGGTCTCATAATACTCCACAGTATAACAAGCATTGGTATAGTAACAAACACTAATACTTACTTTTCCTAACCTCTTTGGTCCTCTCTTGCCCCAATTTCAGTCCTCTTCGGCCTACTGGGTGATGTCAGTGCAGCCAAGCTCCTGGACTCACATGGGTCTCTGCTTAATATACTCTGCAGTCTGAAGAGACCCAGAGTTTAATAGTAGCACTTCGGTTTGGACTGAACAAGTTCAGACCAAACTGAAACTTGGGAGGCAAACCTCAGAAAGAAAATTTTGGAAAGAGAATCTTGTGAGGTTCAACCATCATTACTCATGTTTTGGCACCAGGTATGCATAAACTTTGCTCCCTTGTGATATTCCAGTTTATGGACTCGGGTCCATGTTTTTCATTTTTGTCTTCTCCACCCCAACAAAAAGTCTAATGGGAAAACATCGCCTTTCCACATGTAAATTTTACCAGTGTACGTTTTGAAAATGCAGCAATTCTGGAAAATTTATTTTCCACAATCTGTAAAACTTCTGATCCCCAAAATCGTATCAATAAAAAAAGAACAACTTACTTCACAAACAAAGATGATTTACATAGCTCCATACATGGAAATATAAAGAAAAAGTGACGAGTGTCTCAGTATGATGGCGCAAAGAATTTTTTTTATTTGTCAAAGTTTTAGATTTTTGTGAATGTGTTTGTACTAACCTGCAGAATGCAGCTAATATGTCATTTTGGCTGTGAACACTGTAAAAAGCAAAATCCATAAGAGAATGGCTCAAAGGCAGTGTTCTTCAAATTCTACTCTTAATTTTTACATTTTTTTTTTTTTTTTATTATTTCCCTGTAAATTTCCCTGGGCCTCTGCTTATTATACTCTGGGGTCTAAGGAAACCCCAGGGTTTAAAAAATAACCCTTCCAAAATGGCAAATAAAAATCAAAAATATTAGAAAAGCATATCCATCTTTAGTGGTGGACCATGAAGTGCACCAATAACAATTTCCTGATCTTTACAACAGCCAAGAAAAGCCCTTTTTTGAAGTTCCTCTCCATTCTCGGAAACTGATCTACAATGGGGGACTTGAAAAGCCAGAAATTTTTAAAAAGAAATCCAGATTTCAACGCATTTTTTTTTTTGGACCAGTCACATGACTATTGACCAGAAGTGTTATTCATCGCAGTGGACCCAACTCATGCACTATCCTTAGTATTTATTCTTGTATTATTTATTGCATTTTGTAAGTGTTTCTATCCATATGAGCGTCCAGATCTCAGACATTCACATTTATGTATTTATGAAGGTTTCATCGATGAGAAGATTTGTATGGAATGGATTGTCTTATTACCTATTACTTGTATTAAAAGTAATAATAAATTTAAAAAAATATTTCCAAATTGGGAAAAAAAAAGCTGGATGCAAGCTTTTGTAATATAATATTATTTGATATTGAAATTTCTTTGTGATTTCATGTGGTCTATTGGGCTTATGGACATCAAATGGTATATGTTATAGAAAATGTTATTAAAAAAACCGTAAAAAAAAGAGGTTACAGCAAAACGAGAATTAGAACTAGAAACAGAAAAACATGGAAGCTCTCTGGGAAGATAGAGAAATCTGGCTCATGTCCCAAAACCATGGGCTCTTAAACCAAATTTCTTGGAACCAGCCATCAGAATATCCTATTATAATCAAAGTCACTCTCAAAGGAGAATCATTATGTGGCCTTAACATCAGGCTTGTCTCCCTTTAAGATAGTGTTATCTCATATTTTGGCTAATATTTCCAAAACAGGTCTTTACACAAGGTTTCTGGACTTGGTAGGTTCTAAGTAATTAAATCACGGGTGAACATTCTTGAAAGGAACATAGTAAGGAGGCCACATGTGAAAGAGTCAGTAATAAAGTGTAAACTCTAAGCTGCAGTAGACTATATTAGCAATTATTTATTAGTAATGACTGCAATGATTATTTTCTTTATCATGGCGGTAATGGGGGCAATTTAGGATCATCCTGCATGTGCCAGAATGGAGAGCAGCTCCATGAGAACAGTTTCCACTCTGGTTGACCTGACTTGTCCATCGGCACTTTTGTAATGCTATATGTCTCAGCAATACTACCCAGGCGATGAATTTAACACTACCCAGTATTTTTTAACCCCTTAAGGCCACATTTACCCTCATACTAGATGAAATAGAATGCAGGATGGAGCGGTTCTGAAAGTTATTAGTCCTGGTGCCTGACGTCAGAGAAGTGTCTGTGCACCATGACCATATTCCTGTACACAGATTGTTATAAAACATGAATTATGACATAGGTGACTTTGAAGTTATATTTGGTTCAATACGGAGATTTCCCCAGGTTATCAGGCTGCAGAAGTCATTGCATCCTGGGATGTGTAATATATGACTCAAATTAAAACATACAGGAGACCCACTCATTGTTGCAAGACATAACTAGCACAATGTGATATTTAACTCATAACATTAACGCTACATACTGAAAATCTACAATTAACCAATAATACATGACACATTTATGCAAACCATGTATTATCTGGATAATTTATCATGAATAAAATAACAGAGAATGGAACTTCTCTAATAAATGATTCTACAAGACTCGAGAAAACCTGTTGTGAAGACACATTGCTACCAGACAGGAGATCAAGAGCCCAAGAAAGTGTAAAAAACTTAAAAATCTGGTGTATATTGATAAAAGGACACTAGTGGTGAAATTGTCTGGAGAAGGTCACATTGCATCTGTCATCTTCAACTTATATAGTGGGTACGGAAAGTATTCAGACCCCTTTACATTTTTCACTCTTTGTTTCATTGCAGCCATTTGCTAAAAGCAAAAAAGTTCCTTTTATTCCTCAGTAATGTACACTCAGCTCCCCATCCTGACAGAAAAAAAACAGAAATGTAGATATTTTTGCAAGTTTATTAAAAAAGAAAACCTGCAATCTCCCATGGCCATAAGTATTCGGAGCCTTTGCTCAGTACTGAGTAGAAGCCGCTTCCTTCTGAGCTAGTACAGCCAGGAGTCTTCTTGGGAATGATACAACAAGTTTCTCACATCTGGATTTGGGGATCCTCGGCCATTCTTCCTTGCAGATCCTCTCCAGTTCCGTCAGGTTGGATGGTGAACGTTGGTGGAGCCATTTTCAGGTCTCTCCAGAGATGCTCAGTTGGGTTGAGGTCCGGGCTCTGGCTGGGCCAGTCAGGAATGGTCACAGAGTTGTTCCTTTGTTATTTTAGCTGTGTGCTTAGGGTCATTGTCTTGTTGGAAGGTGAACCTTCGGCCCAGTCTGAGGTCCAGAGCACTGTGGAAGAGGTTTTCTTCCAGGATATCTCTGTACTTGGCCGCATTCATCTTTCCTTCAATTGCAACCAGTCATCCTGTCCCCCATAGCATGATGCTGCCACCACCATGTCTCACTGTTGGGATTGTATTGGGCAGGTGATGAGCAGGGCCTGGTTTTCTCCACACATACCGCTTAGAATTAATGCTAAAAAGTTCAATCTTCGTCTCCTCAGAGCAGAGAATCTTATTTCTCATAGTCTGGGAGTCCTTCATGTGTTTTTTGGCTTTCCTATGTCTTGCACTGAGGAGAGGCTTCCTTCGGGCCCCTCTGCCATAAAGCCCCGACTGGTGGAGGGCTGCAGTGATAGTGACTTTGTGGAACTTTCTCCCATCTCCTACTGCATCTCTGGAGCTCGGCCACAGTCATCTTTGGCTTCTTCTTTACCTCTCTCACCAAGGCTCTTCTCCCACCATTGCTCAGTTTGGCTGGACGGCCAGGTCTAGGAAGAGTTCTGCTCGTCCCAAACTTATTCCATTTAAAGATTATGGAAGACCTTGAGTGCTGCAGAAATTCTTTTGTAACCTTGGCCACATCTGTGCCTTGCCACAATTCTGTCTCTGAGCTCCTTGGGCAGTTCCTTTGACCTCCTGATTCTCATTTGCTCTGACATGCAGTGTGAGCTGTGAGGTCTTATATAGACAGGTGTGCGCCTTTCCTCATCAAGTCCAATCAGTTTAATTAAACACAGCTGGACTCCAATGAAGGAGTAGAAGCATCTCAAGGAGGATCAGAAGGAAATGGACAGCATGTGAGTTATATATGAGGGTCACAGCAAAGGCTCGGAATACTTATGGCCATGAGAAGTTTCAGTTTTTCTTTTTTAATAAATTTGCAAAAATATCTACAATTCTGTTTTTTTTCTGTCAAGATGGGGAGCTGAGTGTACATTAATGAGAAATAAAATGAACTTTTTTGCTTTTAGCAAATGGCTGCAATGAAACAAAGAGTGAAAAATTTGAAGGGGTCTAAATACTTTCCGTACCCACTGTATTCACAAGATGTTATCATGTAACCTCGACCTTCACGAGGAACACTGCCCGACTTTGAGGTGTAGCGCCCCCTTCACGTGCATCTTTGTATAGAGAAAAAAATTCCTCAGGCATTGAATGGAAACCAGGTTTGGGCACAATGTTATCATAATAGTGATGAGGAACTCCGTTTCCTTCTGGATCTTCAAGAAATGGCCAAAACCCATAGAGGGTGACCTTCTTACAGAGCTCCATGGCTGCACTGACCAGCATGAGCCCAGAAGACAAACGCTTGACATTTAGTCCTTTCTCCTTCTAGTAGATTGAGAGATTCCTCAGGTATTCTGGATGGAAAAAGGTAACTTTGTTGGCAAGTTGAAATCTTGTACGGAATGCAAAACTCAGAAAGAGACATCTGTATTTCGTAAATATGAAAATGCTGGCAAGACGACCATGGCAGACCCATAACTCTTCAAGAGCTCAATGAATGGTTTTCTAGTCTCCTGGAGCATTTTAAACCTGCAAGTAAATCCATAGAAAATACTATAAGGCAAAATGTGTGGCAAGAAAGATGTCGTCAAAATAGCAAAGACATAAAAAAAGACAAAGCTTGTGGCAAAAAAGATGTTGTCACTAGAGTGGAGACATAAACAAACCTGGCGGATAAAGGAAGAACTTGGTGTTCAATAACATTTCTGGTCCGTAATGAGCAAAAGCAAGAGACATTCTGTATTGTCATTAGAGACGAGCAATGGGCATGGTCAGTATCAGCACTTATTTGTTGTCTTCTACATGACCCTCCACCATCTATTCTCTTATTTGTTTTGGTCCATCTCTCCTTAGTATCAGGATACTTGGATTTGCACTGACAAAATTGGACTTGGTACCAATATCATCTGCTATGCTCATAGGTGGCAAATATAGCCTGTAACAGAAGAAACCTCCAGTAAACCATTAGAAGAGATGATCCCAACGCAGCTATGACTCAATGTACCCAAAAGACTCAAGACATATAATGAGAAAGTCAAGTGCATGAGAGAAGGTAACTAACTAGGAAGAGATGGAAAGGAAAGGACAAATACATTGAGAAGACCCAAACACAAGAAAACACCAGGGATTAAAAAGCCATAAATATGCCGTCCCAAGTACTCCAGACTGTATACTTTAGTAGGCCATGTGGATATTACAGAAGTGGAGCCACCATGCTCAAAATCACCCTCTGTTGATGGTGCAACCTGTAATACTAAATTTCCCCTACAGTGGCCACTCTCTGAAGCACAGCCCAATCCATGGTGATCAGTAGGAGGGATTCCTTTCCATAGAGATGTCTTCTTCCTTACATTTTGGATAATGTATACATTTGATAATGGATAATATGAACACTGGACAAAACTTTTTTACTGGGGTAGCAGATTCCAATCCTGGAGACCACAGGGTAGGTGGAGGAGCAGCCACTACATTTCAGTCCATGAGTATAATCGTCAGTTTCTCACCTGAACACGTAATCCATTTGGTCAATTTCTTTCCCACATAAACTATCCAGCAAAATCCCTCCGTTCCCGACCACAGCACAAGTGTCGAAGAGTTTAGTAGTGAATGGAGATATCTGGAAGAGAAGATATATATACACATGTGGGCCTGCTGCAAAAGTCAGCCTAGTTAGGTCTCAGGAAGATATGTAAATTAACTTGTGTCTTGCCACATGCGTGTATAAAAGTGCTTCCCCCACTGCTCTATAAAAATGGCTCTCAGATGATACTTTGGGTAGTGTACCTCTTGGTGGGAGATTGGTGACTGTTAGATATGCCTCCATGACACTCTTGAAGACATTTTGCCCAGTTGACAGACATTTAGAGGGGCACATCATTGGACTGAGAGAAGCATGATGGTCGTTTCAATGAATTCCCACCATGTAGGCTGTTCTGAGGTGTTTGGAGGTGTTAGGATCAGTAACGTGAGGTCATACATGGTGAACAGACTCCAGACAGATCACCAGTAGAGAGGATTGTTTGATCAGTCACACGGTTCCCTTCTCCAGGCAAAGGTGGCGCCTTCATTACACACATCTGTCTCTGCCCTCACCATTTCCAGGAGCTTAGTGGAAGGAAATAAAGTGTCACTACGTCTATTACATGTCCTGCCATTGACAGCCAGCCACCGTCGCCTTTGTTTGCAGTGATGCCATGAATAAGAAACCTGGACAGCTACAGGCTGGAACTGTATTGTCTTTAGTGCTGAATCTAGAGTCTGTTAGGGATCTGACAAAGGTTAGGTTAGAGTATGGAGGATTCTGTCACAAACCTGGGATTCCTTTTGGCCAAGATAGGGTTAACACTGGCTATAGTTTGAAGAGATAAATCCAAGACAATAGTGCAGTGAAGCCAAGGTCAAGGTCACGAGCTTAGGGTTAAAGATGGTAAACAGGTGTAGGTCATGGTCACAGGCAATGGTTCAGAATCAAATAAATAAGCCAAAGTTAGGTGTAGAAATTTGCAACGGTGCTGGAGTCAGGACAGGTCCTCTTACTCTGACACTCAGAATCAGAATTATATTGGCAGTCTTATTAGGCGACATATGACGTCAGAGGTAGATCTTCAGAAATGGCGGTAGTACAGCCTGCCTGCCTACAGAGGGAGCTCTGGCCTTTATCAGAGTGTGCTAGCCTTAGAGGGAGCTCTGATGTGCAGATGGTACATTCATCCCTAGAGGGAGCTTCAGAATTTAATATCTTACACTGGCCACTAAAGGAACCTCTGACTCTAAATCTACAGTATATTCACGCGACCATGGATATAAATGGTCATGTAAAACTGACAAAATCTGGAACCTGTTTTCAAAAATCCTTCATTGTCTTGAGTCTATTGATGAATCTGTAAAAACGGACAATTATAGGACATGTCATATTTTTTTGATGGTCTGATGTAAGAAAATAGTTGACCCTGGTGCTGGAACCATTGAGTACCCTGAGTAGGTAATTTACACATTCCTATTCCTACTGTGCTGGTAACTCGTGGTTGACCCTGACCTTGGCCTTTCCTCTCAATTCTGCCTCTGTCTTTATCTGGTTTTGTAGTCTGATACTCTTAGTATCAGTACTCCTGCTTTAGACCTCTGGCCATCTTGATCGTATCCTCTGGTTTGGTTCATCCTGATGGACTCCTGACATCCCATCTGCTCTTGATATTTCTAGCAGTGCTAGTCGACCAGAGCCTTGACCGAGGAGCTTACAGGTTACTACTGGTTCTTACCTTTGGGAGCATTTGAAAAATGTTTTCATTGATTGTCAGGTTCCTGGGGCTCATCTCATATCGGAGTTCATGTCCGAGAGGAGTGTTCTGCTGAGTGACGATCAGATTGTGAGACGCATTACAGCATCTTGTGAACTGAGCTCTGTAAATGAAAACAAAAAATAGAACAAGAACAAGGAAAACATTCTGGATAGAAAGATCTAGAAAAGATGTAAAGTAGTAGATGATGGGGCTGAAGGTCTGGACTGGTCATGGAAGTGGCTGTGGAACGTGTCCTACAGAATGATGGGAGATCCAGTTATGGACCTTCTTGTCACCCACATGCTGAAGTTAATGGACATCAGGGTGAAGAGCACAATCTGATCTCAAGAACAAAAAATGTAAAATTGGAGAGCCGGCCTAGACATCCTGAAGTCACTGGACAATTGAGTATAGGCAACTATCAAAACTCAAGAACAATACAATGCAATAGAAAACAAGCGAGCTGGCTTACATATGCTACACAGTACTTTGTAATACTTAATGCCATCTACCTTCACTGCTTCTGCGGTTATTTCTAGAAATATATTCACATTTCATGGGATCAAGACCTTCTTTCTCAATACTGCCTCCTGGTGGTTCAACAATTACAGTAAGTACACCCCACTGAGGTGAGGATTTCAGAACATGATTGAAAAAGAGTATTGAGAATTTCAGCAAAGCTATAGCCATATACATGAAAGTAACAAAGATTTTGGATAATTTTGTGTCCCCCCATTACAGTGTATTTTGCATCATTGCAGTGGATGTCTCTTGGCGGAGGGTTGATACTTTGTGTACTCACTTGATCAGTTTGTGCTCTGACAGGTTGTACTTCCAGGGACAACTCTGAAGATCGCTCACGTACTTCAGGAAGAAATTCCCTTTGATTCTATAGCCCAAAAAAAATAAATAAAATGTCAATCAGACATAGTCATCATCCACAGGGTAAAGAAAATGGTGCGTCTGCTCATCCAATCTGTAATAGTGAAGTAAATTGTTATATTGTATCTCTACTCGTACACTCCTGATAAATTGTAACTCAACTAATACATTCCTGATACATTGTAACTCAACTACTACACCCCTGATACATTGTAACTCCACTACTACACCCCCTGATACATTGTAACTCCACTACTGCATCCCTAATACATTGTAACTCCACTACTACACCCCCTGATACATTGTAACTCCACTACTACACCCCCTGATACATTGTAACTCCACTACTACATCCCTAATACATTGTAACTCCACTACTACACCCCCTGATACATTGTAACTCCACTACTACACACCTGATACATTGTAACTCCACTACTACACCCCCTGATACATTGTAACTCCACTACTACACCCCTGATACATTGTAACTCCACTACTACACCCCCTGATACATTGTAACTCCACTACTGCATCCCTAATACATTGTAACTCCACTACTACACCCCCTGATACATTGTAACTCCACTACTACACCCCCTGATACATTGTAACTCCACTACTACATCCCTAATACATTGTAACTCCACTACTACACCCCCTGATACATTGTAACTCCACTACTACACACCTGATACATTGTAACTCCACTACTACACCCCCTGATACATTTTAACTCCACTACTACACCCCCTGATACATTGTAACTCCACTACTACACCCCCTGATACATTGTAACTCCACTACTACACACCCTGATACATTGTAACTCCACTACTACACCCCTGATACATTGTAACTCCACTACTACACCCCCTAATACATTGTAACTCCACTACTACACCCCTGATACATTGTAACTCCACTACTACACCCCTGATACATTGTAACTCCACTACTACACCCCCTGATACATTGTAACTCCACTACTACACACCCTGATACATTGTAACTCCACTACTACACCCCCTGATACATTGTAACTCCACTACTACATCCCTAATACATTGTAACTCCACTACTACACCCCCTGATACATTGTAACTCCACTACTACACCCCCTGATACATTGTAACTCCACTACTACACACCCTGATACATTGTAACTCTACTACTACACCCCTTATACATTGTAACTCTACTACTACACCCCCTGATACATTGTAACTTCACTACTACACCCCTGATACATTGTAGCTCCACTATGACACTGCTGATAAATTGTAACTCAACTAATACATTCCTGACACATGGAAACTTGGCTACTACACCAACTGATACATTGAAACTCAACCACTACATTTCTGATAAACTGTAACTCCACTACTACACCCCCTGATACATTATAACCCCAGTACTACACCCCTGGTACATTGAAACTCCACTACTGCACCCTTCATAGGTTGTAACTCCACTACTACATCCCTGATACATCATAACTCCACAACTACATACCAATACATTGTAACTGCACAACTACACCCCCCTATGCATTGTAACTGTACTACTACACCCCTGATACATTGTAACTCCACTACTACACCCCCTGATACATTGTAACTCCACTACTACACACCCTGATACATTGTAACTCCACTACTACACCCCTGATACATTGTAACTCCACTACTACACCCCTGATACATTGTAACTCCACTACTACACCCCCTGATACATTGTAACTCCACTACTACATCCCTAATACATTGTAACTCCACTACTACACCCCCTGATACATTGTAACTCCACTACTACACCCCCTGATACATTGTAACTCCACTACTACACACCCTGATACATTGTAACTCTACTACTACACCCCTTATACATTGTAACTCTACTACTACACCCCCTGATACATTGTAACTTCACTACTACACCCCTGATACATTGTAGCTCCACTATGACACTGCTGATAAATTGTAACTCAACTAATACATTCCTGACACATGGAAACTTGGCTACTACACCAACTGATACATTGAAACTCAACCACTACATTTCTGATAAACTGTAACTCCACTACTACACCCCCTGATACATTATAACCCCAGTACTACACCCCTGGTACATTGAAACTCCACTACTGCACCCTTCATAGGTTGTAACTCCACTACTACATCCATGATACATCATAACTCCACAACTACATACCAATACATTGTAACTGCACAACTACACCCCCCTATGCATTGTAACTGTACTACTACACCCCTGATACATTGTAACTCCACTACTACACCCCCTGATACATTGTAACTCCACTACTACACACCCTGATACATTGTAACTCCACTACTACACCCCTGATACATTGTAACTCCACTACTACACCCCTGATACATTGTAACTCCACTACTACACCCCCTGATACATTGTAACTCCACTACTATATCCCTGATACATTGTAACTCCACTACTACACCCCCTGATACATTGTAACTCCACTACTACATCCCTAATACATTGTAACTCCACTACTACACCCCCTGATACATTGTAACTCCACTACTACACCCCCTGATACATTGTAACTCCACTACTACACACCCTGATACATTGTAACTCTACTACTACACCCCTTATACATTGTAACTCTACTACTACACCCCCTGATACATTGTAACTTCACTACTACACCCCTGATACATTGTAGCTCCACTATGACACTGCTGATAAATTGTAACTCAACTAATACATTCCTGACACATGGAAACTTGGCTACTACACCCCCTGATACATTATAACCCCAGTACTACACCCCTGGTACATTGAAACTCCACTACTGCACCCTTCATAGGTTGTAACTCCACTACTACATCCCTGATACATCATAACTCCACAACTACATACCAATACATTGTAACTGCACAACTACACCCCCTATGCATTGTAACTGTACTACTACACCCCTGATACATTGTAACTCCACTACTACACCCCCTGATACATTGTAACTCCACTACTACATCCCTGATACATCATAACTACACAACTACATACCAATACATTGTAACTGCACAACTACACCCCCCTATGCATTGTAACTGTACTACTACACTCCTGATACATTGTAACTCCAAGACTACACCCCCTAATACATTGCAACTTGACTACTACACTCCTCATACAGTATAATTCCACTAATACACTCCTGATACATTTATGGAGAGAATTCCAAATCCCTATCAAACTATGACATCACCGATCGTCTAAAACAAAATAAGATTAGTTTTATTTGTTAACAAATAGGAACACACACACAGTGTCGGACTGGGATGTCTAGGGCCCACCAGTGGAATTGTTTCTAGGGGCCCACTGACAGGACCCCTGCAGATCAGCGGTACCGAGACAGGGCGGCTAAAGGTAATAACTTGCCGGGAGCCATGCTGCTCACCCACTATACCATGTGCACCACTGCATTATCTAAACCTACTGCTACACCTTGTATGGCAAGTGAGCAGCGTGGCTCCAAGAATTGTTACCTTTTCCTGTATCCGCACTGTCCTGTAAAAGCTGATCTGCAGAGGTCCTGGCTGTTGTATCATCGCAGATGTAATATTGATGGCCTATCCTAAGGACAGGCCATCAATATTAGAAAGATGGATAAATCCTTTAAAGAGGTTGTCCAGGAATTGCAGCAACCCATGTAGCTGGCGGGAGGTGTAAAGTAAAAAAGAAGTAAATTAAAAAGCATTCTCGCCTGTCCTCGGCGCTCCGCTGTCCGCTGCCAGTGTCCATTCAGTCTCATGCCGGCGATTCCTTGCTGGGAGTCCTGCACCTCATGTGATCGCTAAGACCAATTAGGTACAGGATTTCCAGAAATGAGGCGCCGCCATGAGACCGAACAGACACAGGCAGGAGACAACGGGGTGCTGGGGACAGGTGAGTATGCTTTTTTTAAAAAATTTTCTTATTTTTACACCTCCCTGGCAGCCGACACAGTGGTCGCTCCAGTTTATGGACAACCTCTTTTAAGGGGTTGTCTGGGCCAAATTTTTCTATGGTCACTTCACTGGTCCCCCCACACAGTGGCCTCTTCACTGGTCCCCCCACATAGTGGCCCCTTCACTGGTCCCCCATACTGTATGGAGAACAGTGATGGGGTCATTATACTGTGTGGGAGCAGTGATGGGGTCTGACATCCTGTGGGGGGGACATTAAACTGTGTGGGGCATATTAAAGGGGTTGTCCAGGGTTAATCTTTTTTATGGCCCAATGCTCTGGATAGGCCATAAATACCTGATTGGTAGGGGGCTGACACATGGCCCCATCAGCTGTTCGGATAGATAACACATCCCTGTATGGCGCATGTCTTTAATTTGGTCTAAAAGAGTTGCGCCTCATGGCCAGAAAAATCCATCTATTCTTATGTCACAAAAAACACCCTGCTTGAATGTCAGCACCAAAATGGTCTGCCTTTGTGCCACCTTATGTGCGACATTCTAACTCAGTGGAACTCTACCTTTAACATTTTGGAGCGCCTGTGTTAGCAGCAGAAGGCGGTGAAATTATTGCATGCAGCAGACCACAGGAACAATGTGTTTTTTAAAGATACGTCACTGGAGTCTCATGAGGGAAGTGTGCCGGCTTTTCAAGCCTTTTGTAGAAGCCATCAAATTTGTCAGTATCATCATACAGGAAACACTTATACTCATGCAATGAGACATGGAAGAGGAGTAACACAGGAGGATGAGGATCTGGTCAGGGTCATTATGGTGGAGGAACTGGAACTGCTAGTTTGGAAAAGGAGGAAGAATCTCCCATGGATGCAGAAGGGATGCCCTTAAAATGTCACATACACAGACAAGAGGCTGACCCTAATTTCTTCCAAGATGATAATGATGACAATGACCACATTGGCCCAAAACACCAACCATGGCAAGCCCTTGGGTCTGTGCACATGCTGGCAGGCATGGTAGCCTGTATGCTCTCCTGCTTACACAGCAACAAGTGTATTATTTGCATCAAGCAGAGGGATGAGTACTGAACAGCAGTGATCTTAGACCCTCACTATAAAGACAAAATGGGGGAACTCTTCCCTGCTTACCAAAGGGAAGAAAACATTTAATATTATCAGTACAGACTGTATACCCAGCTTACTGCAGAGTATAGGGAGAGCACTACAACTGTCAGTCACATGCGTACCCAGGTGGCCTGTGCCAACTCCCAGTTCACCTCATTCAGCCAGTGCCACAAGTATAAAGAGTAGTAAAAGCAGCAGCAGCAGCCGGGCCCAGTACAGTATCTGGAAGATGATAAGCTAGAAAATGTTCAGCTCACAGCACCAACCGGAGCCACAACAGGCAACTGACACCCACTGGATGCACCAGCAGGTACAGTAATACTGAAAGTGCATCTATAGTCCAGCAGATAACTCTAACCCCATTGCATTCTGGGCCAATAGATCAGAGCAGTGGAAAAAGCTAGCCCAGTTTGCCATGGGAGTTTTATCTTGTCCAGCCTCAAGTGTTATGCCTGAGAGGGTGTTCAGTTCTGCCAGTGGCAATGTCACACCTAAAAGTACAAAACTGTCCACAGCTAGCGTGGAAAAAATTACTGTGTCACCGTCTCCCTTTATTTTTTGTTTATGTTTAATTTACTGTGTTGCTGTTGCTGCCTGCTACTCCTATACTGCTGGACATCATCTCTTGCAACCTGATCCATCATATTATGTACTGCCACATGTTGCCACAGCTCCCACCACTCGGCCAGACATGTCTTGCTGCATGGTCCATCACATTCCACTATACCACACTATTGTTTTATAGATAGGCTCCTAGGAGCCTAAGAGTATTCTACACTATGTTTTATAGATATATAGACCTAGGAGCCTAAGAGTATTCTACACTATGTTTTATAGATAGGCTCCTAGGAGCCTAAGAGTATTATACACTAGTTTTATAGATAGTGTAGAATACTGTTAGGGCTCCTAGGTACCTATCTATAAAACATAGTGTAGAACACTCTTAGGGCTCCTATGAACCTATCTATAAAACATAGTGTAGAACACTCTTAGGGCTCCTAGGAATCTATCTATAAAACATAGTGTAGAACACTCTTAGGGCTCCTAGGAACCTATCTATAAAACATAGTGTAGTCCTAAGAGTATTCTACACTATGTTTTATAAATAGGTTCCTAGGAGCCCTAAGAGTGTTCTACACTATGTTTTATAGATAGGTTCCTAGGAGCCCTAAGAATATTCTATGTTTTATAGATAGATTCCTAGGAGTCCTAAGAGTGTTTTGCACTGGGGTGATTTTTTTTTTTTTTTTAAGCAAAATGCGCCAGAATTCTTGCTTATTTTTCACCAAAAAAGTTTCTAGCATGCTGTGTTCCACATTTATCAAGTGTTTTAGACACTTTTTAGACAATTTTCATAATTGATCAAAAAGGGAGCGTGGGATTGCGGGAAAGGGGAGTGTTCTAACTTGCTTGGCTGTGCGCTAAAAATACACCATAAATGCACCAGAAACTTACACTAGATGGTCTAAAAATACACCAGGTTTATCAAACATCATCAGGCACTTTGATAAATCTGGTGCAGTTTCAGAGTGTCTAGTCTGAATTTTCTTTGTTTAGCCAGTATTAATAAATCTGGGCCTAAGTTTTAAGTCAATTTAAGTCGTGGTTTGTATCGAACTTGTTTGATCTGAAACAAATCTTGGCTCTGAACCAATAGAACTTGAAAAGAAACTAATCCTGAGAAGTTCGCCCATCTCTGTTTACCACATTAACATATCTGCCAATCACAGACTGAATTGAACTTCACTCCACTAAACTGCAATCGAAGCCAGGAGAATCCATACTTGGTGTAGACGCAGAACCATGCAGTGGAGCTCAGCTCCGACAGCAGTGGACATGACTATTTTGTGCTGACTTGCCTTGTGCTATCTGGACTTTGTCAAGTTATGCAAGCCAATCCCCCCTACACTGGCCAATTTATAATCACCCAATCTTTGAATAGAAGATAAAACACTGCAAAATTCACAAAATATACAAATACAAAATGATGCAGTGATCAAAGCGACACTCATTTCCTAAATGCTATTAATAAAAACTACATTTTACCCCACTAAAACAACGCCCTTGCACAACACCGCACATAGTACAAAGTATAAAAAAAGTTATGGGTGAGAAATTTCAGCAGCAGAAAGACATTTTTATATATTTCAAAGCATTGAATTTTTTTAAAGTATTGAAACATAACAAGAACCTTATGAGTTTGGTTTGACCGCGATCTCACCGACCCACAGAATAGTGATAATGTCTCGTTTTTACTGTATGGTGAACGCCGCAAAAAACAAAATCTGTAGAAAAATTGCCCAGTTTTTTTTTTCCCAATTCCAACCCATTTTGAATTTTTACACCTTCCCAGGATATTGTGCACAGTACTAAATGGTGCCATTATAAAGTACACTTTGTCCCTCAAAAAAAGTAGCCCCCATACAGCTCTATGAATGGAAAATCACAAAAGTTATGGCCCTAAAAGTGGGGAGGAAAAATGCAAAATGCAAACAAAATGCAAAATGCAAACAAAATGCAAAATTTGAAATTTGCTGTCTTAAAAGGTTAATAGTCACGGTTATTACAATCACCACAACTGAACATACCCTTAGGGAGTGCGCCAAACCAAAAAGAGTTTTACTCTGAAGCTCACTCTTAACTAGAGAGTCCCTCAAATTAGGAGCCCATTTCGCACCTGCACTAGGGTTAACACCTACTAAATTGTTAATTCCTGTAGGCAGGGTAAGGTGGCCCCAAATCTTTTCCAGTATTGGTAGTAACTTGTTCCAGTGGCTGCCATACCTAATAATTCGCCATACCTTATCAATAGTTCATTTTTTCCTTTTAGTAGATTTTTTTAATTGTAAAAAAAAAGCCCATGTCGTGTGCTTGGAATATTGCCCAATATTTTTTTTTTGTTCTGAGTTCAGATAGATAGATAGATAGATAGATATTTTATCAGTCATTACCAGAGATAGACGCCGATCTGGTTCTGCAGGTTGGTGTAGAATCCAAGTAGACCTAGGAGTATCAAGAAAGGTAGACATGATCTCCACCGCATAGTTCAGCCTGACTGACACTGAGACTCTTCTTCTTTCTCCTCTTCGCACAAGGATCTGCTCTTTGACCCCAGTGTGAAAGGGAAAGTCTTAGGTAATGTGCACTGTTCTAATCCAATGCGTGAGGAAGTGAGATGGATGGACTGGTGAATGGACTAGGTAGGGCCAGGGCTGGGCCCACTGTAGAACAGGTTCAGGGGCCATATAACACTATTTGAAGAGGCCATAGTAAAATGTTGATATAGCCTACTGTATACTGCACTTGTAGGATATATTAATGTTAATAGCACTAAAGTTGCTAATGATCTTGCTATTGGTGGTGGTGCTGGTGCTCCTAGTAACAGTATTAGTCCTGGTGCTCCGACTGATGATATTCCTGTTGTTTCTGCTAGTGATGATGATGCTGGTGCTCCTAGTACTGGTGGATGTGCTGGTGTTCCTCCTACTGATGATGATGCTGGTGTTCCTAGTACTGGAGGTGGTAGTGCTGTTGTTCCTAGTACTGGTGGTTGTTCTGGTTTTCCTCCTACTGATGATAATTCTGGTGCTCCTAGTATTGGTGGTAGTGCTGGTGTCCCAACTACTGATGATGTTGATGCTGGTGCTCGTGCTGGTGCTCCTATTACTGGTGGTTGTTCTGGTGTTGCTCCTACTGATTATGCTGCTGGTGATCCTAGTACTGGTGCTCCTAGCACTGGTTGCTGTTCTGGTGTTCCTCCTACTGATGACACTGTTGGTGCTCCTAGTACTGGTGGTATTGCTGGTGTTCCAACTACTGATGATGATTATGCTGGTGCTTCTAGTACTGGTGCTAGTGCTCCTGATACTGGTGGTAGTGTTGGTGCTTCTGGTGGTGCTAATGCTTTTTATTAGCAGAAATCATAGCAGTGGAATGGCTATGTAATGGGAAAGACACAGAGACCTTTTTCTTAAAATCCTGCACACAGACCATATAAAATACCTACCTGTCTCCTAAGACACACTGTAAAGCAGTAATAATACTTTTGCTATTAACCATGATGCCTAAACAGGATGCATGGCAGTAACTGACCCATTTTATAGCTTGTCTCCCTTGGATTACAGAGCAGTTCCTGTCAGTAGATACAATATATAGTATGATAATGAAGTACAGAGAATGTTGTAGATGTTACAGGCACCTGAAGGAAAGATTGGCTTCATCGACTTTCAGAAGCCCTCAGACTCCACCAGCATTATGAGAAAGGTCTGCAAATGTTTATTTGCATTTATTTTTTCTGTACAGTGACTGTGGCGAGCCAGAATGGAGGAATTCTACAAGACTTTGATTTAATTTATATAGCGAGAGATAGGACTTCCTTAATGAGCTTACCTTGGCCATTATGGACCTTATCGTAACAAGTTAACAATACCCCCAGCCTCTGCACACTCTTCCACCCAGATGATGAACTCCATCTCCATCTCCACTAGTCTGTTTGAATTAAAAAGTCTATTAAGACAAAGACTCACTTGAAAAAAGAGTGTCACAGTTGGGTACACTTTCCACTTCTTCGTGGGATATCCACTTTTCTGAGCGATATAGGTCCAAGAAGTAAGCAGTGTATACATTACCCATATAAACAGTGACTGCCAGAAGCATTACTAAAATGATGGTGGCCCTCTAGATCCTAGGGGGTTTATAGAGATTCCCTCTGCACTGTATCATCCCTGTGACACTTTTCATGTATGACCAAGATAATAACTGGGCACAATGCCTCTTGGAGATGTGTGAAAACACAGATGAGTTAGTGTTATAATAATAATAATAATAATAATAATAATATAATAATAGTCCTTTAATAGTCCCACAATGGGGAAATTCAGTGTGTTACAGCAGCAAAGATAAGCAGATACAAATACAAATACATGTACAGGAATGTTCCAAGGTAAGAGGCATTACTTTGATAGCAGACAGACAGATAGGAAGTAGCGGGGGGGGGGGGATTTAACAGGCAGAGAGATATTTCAGTGCTCTGTGTGTATTGATCTCCGCTTAGGTCGGTGTTGGTTGTACAGCCTAAACGCGGTGGGGAGGAAAGACTTCCTATAGCGCTCCTTCTCACACTTAGGGTGGAGCAGTCGGTCACTGACAGTACTGCCCAGCGCTATCACAGTCTCATGCATGGGATGGGACTTCTTCTTCTGCATGGAGCTCACCACGGACAGTATCCTTCTGTCACCCACCACCTGCACTGGGTCCAGTGGGCTCCCCAGGACAGAGCTGGCCCTTCTAATCAGCTTGTGGAGTCTATTCCTATCCCTGGTTGATATACTGCTCCCCCAGCAGGCCACTCCAAAGAAGATGGCTGATGCCACTACCGAGTTGAAGAAAGTTCTAAGAAGTGCCCCCCGGATTCCAAAGGCTCTCAGCTTCCTAAGCAGGTAGAGCCTGCTGTGGCCCTTCCTGTACAGGGCCTCCATATGATCTGCCCAGTCCAGCTTATTATTAAGGAGCAGACCCAGGTACTTATAGGTGTTCACAATCTCGATGCCCGTCCCCAGGATGTCCACTGGTTTAGGAGGGCTTCTGCCTTTACGGAAGTCCACCACCATCTCCTTGGTCTTCCCCGCGTTAATCTTCAGGTGGTTCTGGTGGCACCAGTCCACAAAATCCTGGTTCAGTTCTCTGTACTTCCTGTCATCATCATCTGTGATGAGGCCTACTATTGCAGAGTCGTCAGAATACTTCTGTAGGTAGCAGCTGGACGAGTTGCACCTAAAATCTGCAGTTTACAGTGTGAAGAGGAAAGGGGCGAGAACCGTACCCTGAGGTGCCCCCGTATTACAGATCACGGTACCTGACACACAGTCTTGGGCTCTCACGTATTGAGGTCGATTTGTGAGGTAGTCTAGGATCCAGTTGGAGAGGTGGTGGTCCACTCCAGCAAGGCCCAGCTTGTCCCTCAATAACCTGGGCTGTATGGTGTTAAAAGCACTGGAGAAGTCAAAGAACATTATTCTCATTGTGTTCCCTGGTTTCTCCAGGTGAGACAGAGCCCTGTGCAGAAGATGGATGATGGCATCATCTACCCCAATGCCCGGCCAATAAGCAAACTGGAGGGGGTCCATAGCGGGGCTCACTAGAGGGCGAAGATGTGTGAGAACCAATCTCTCTAAGATCTTCATCAGGTGGGATGTCAGTGCTACAGGTCTGTAGTCATTGAGGTCCATAGGGTGGGGTTTCTTTGGAACTGGTACCACACAAGAAGATTTCCATAATTCAGGGACTATTTCCTGCCTCAGGCTCATATTATACATATATGTAATTATACCACACAGCTGGTCCCCGCAAGTCTTAATTAGCCTTGCACTGATGTCATCTGGCCCTGCGGCTTTCCTCGCCTTGATCTTTTTCATCTCCTTCCTCACCTGGGCCCGTGTGAAGGTCAGACTGTGGTCAGATAAAGACAGATTTCTGGATTTACTGGTCTGTTGGGAAGTAGCCCCATGGGGTGAATGGGGTGAAGTCATTGTGGTGAGGGGAGCTGAAGGACATTCTGGGGTGGGAGGAGCTGGTGTGTGATCAAATCTGTTGAAGAATAGGTTTAGTTCATTAAGCCAATTAACATCTGCCTCAATCTGGCAGACAGACTGTTTATGACCCGAAATTGACTTAAGCCCCTCCCAGACCCCCCTTATGTCTTTTCTTTCCATTTGCTTTTCCATTTTTTCTTTATAACTGGCTTTTCCCTGCCTGATTTTATGCCTCAGCTCCTTTTGTACTTCCTTCAACCCCTCCTTATCTCTTGTCCTAAATGCCATCTTTTTCTCCTTAAGTAGTGTTTTTATATCAGAGTTAATCCATGGTTTGTTATTGGAGAAGCACCTTACCACTTTTGTGGGTACTGTGTTGTCCACACAAAAATTAATGTAGTCCGTTATGCAGTGTGTGAGTCCTTCTATATCTTCTCCATAGGAATCCTGCAGAACTTCCCATGCGGTTGTGTCAAAACAATCCCTCATCACTCTCCTCGGACCATATCCTCACTGTACGGGTGACAGCTGGTTCTCTACGTACAAGTGGCTTGTACACAGGTCGGAGATGCATTAGGTTGTGATCCGATCTTCCCAGGAGTGGTAGGGCTGATGAGTTATATGCCTCGCGTTGGCAAAGAACAAGTCCAGTGTTTTGTTGTCTCTTGTGTGGCATGTTACATACTGTGTGAAACTGGGCAGTGTGGATGATGGAGAGGCATGGTTGAAATCACCCGACAGAAGAAAGAGGGCCTGGGGATGTTTTAACTGTAAAAGGCTCAGCGTGGCTTGTAGGACCTCGCAGGCAGTGTCAGCTTTCACAGAGGGGGGGACATATGCAGCTATCACGATGACATGCGATAGTTCCCTTGGTAGGTAGAAAGGTCTCATGCTCACAGCTAATAGTTCAATGTCCTCACAGCAAGTTTGCTCCTTAATCACAATGTGCCTAGGATTACACCATCTATCATTCACAAACATTGCCAGCCCTCCACCTTTCCTCTTACCGCTCCTCCCTTGTCCTGTCTGCCCGAAGGAGTTTAAAACCATCCAAGGAGACCAGAGGGTCAGGAGTAACTTCAGTGAGCCAAGTCTCTGTAAGTAGCATCATGCTGCACACCCGAAACTCCTGATGATGCCTGGTGAGCACTGTTAGTTCATCCATCTTGTTTGCAAGAGATCTCACATTGCCCATAATGATGGAGGGAAGAACTGGTCGGTAACGCCTCTTTTTAATCCTCTGAAGAGTACCAGCTCTGCAGCCCCTCACCCGCTTTTTCTTTCTCCAAAGCTCGCGGGGGATGTGTGGCCAGATGGTATGCAGTCCTGCTGTGCCTCTCAGCTGCAAAAGTTTCTCTCTTGTATAGACAAAGGAATTGTCTGCAGACACAAAAGTTTCCATTTTCAAGCAGAACAAAAAGACAGATAAAAAACAAAAAAAAAGTATCACAAGGGTCCAAGTCTTTGTGTGTTTCTTCATAGTGCAAAGTCCTTAAGTAGAGAGGTAATAAACGAGACAAAGAAGGAAAAATAAGAGAGAGAGTCTCAGAGCTACTGTGACAGGCAGCCACTCCAGCGGCGCCATCTTGGTGTTATCCTTCACTGGGTGCCGCTACACTGATTCTGACACAGTTAGAATTTTTTCTCCAGCTTCCATCATTCCCCTGTAATCATTATGCTCTCTACTGTCAGGTGGGTGGTCTGAGAATGGATCAGATAGACAGGGACCACCCACCTGACAGCAGAGAGCATAATTGTGCGGAGTCTAACAGTGATTACTTGGGAAAGATGGGGGCTAGAAAATAAAAAACCTAACTGCACCAGAAACAGTAGAGCAGAGTCTAGAGTTGAAGTTGGTAGCGGTGGTGAAAAGTTGGGAGTTGTCCTGCTTTCCATGACTGGTAGTAATCTAAACCTCATGATCTAAGCCAGACAATAACAGTTAGAAGCTGAGAGATGTTATTGGACTTTTTTGGACACGTGATGTGTAAGTAGATTAGGTGATTTCTTCAGAGTGAATCAAATCTGGTCAAATTGAAAGAATCTGACCCAAAACTAATTTTAGGAATTTTACACATTTTATTCATTCATTATATAATATCCATGGGGGCTTCATGTCTTCAGTCACTCTCTGAGAATGGAATAGTAGGTCACAGAAAGGAGTAATAGAAGAAAGGAGTAATGGAAGTATACTTTGCATGATCAGTATGTTGTTTGTTACCAAGGCCCAGTATGAGGATGGGATTATGGGTGTACGTGGGTACTAGAAAGTCCATTAAGTTCATAAGACTTCATAGTGTCCTCAGGTGTTGACTATTCTTACTCGGCAGTGGTTCTTCCCCATGGAGGACAGGAGTAATTGTCCCAGCCTCCACCATAATTCCTGCCCATGCAGTACACAACTTTTATCTTACTCATTTTATCTTCTGAGCATCTTCTATGTTCTGTACTACAGTAGAGATGGGTGAACTGACTTGTAGTGAGCTGGGTTTGACCTGAATATTTCAAATTGTTTAGGTTTTTTACAAAACTGAACAAATGGAGATTCAACTTGGTCAAACTAAAATGGCGCAGCTTTATACTCTGGGATCTCTTCATCTTCCCTTACCTCTTTTGGGCCTCCTCGTGGCGTCTGGTGCTGTCCTGGTGATGTCATGTGTCAGGGGTCACCGGAGAGGCCTGTGATTGTGCCACCAAAGATCACATGGGCACGTGGAGCAACACCACGTCATGCTGCTCAACTTGCCCATGTCATCACACAGGCATCAGCAGTAACCCTGGGTGCATGATTTCACCAAGAAGGCAGAGAGAGAGAGAGAGAGAGAGAGACACAAGGAGGTCCAAAAGAGGAAAGGGAAGATGAGTATGAATGTTTTATTATTTTTTACACCTCCACTGGGCCTCCACCTGTTATAATGAAGAGGCCACTTAGTAAAATATTGTTCCTAGGAGCCCTAAAAGTATTCTACACTATGTTTTATAGGTAGGTTCCTAGGAGCTCTAAGAGTGTTCTACACTATGTTTTATAGATAGGTTCCTAGGAGCCCTAAGAGTATTCTACACTATGTTTTATAGATAGGTTCCTAGGAGCCCTAAGAGTGTTCTACACTATGTTTTATAGATAGGTTCCTAGGAGCGCTAAGAGTATTCTACATTATGTTTTATAGATATGTTCCTAGGAGCGCTAAGAGTATTCTACACTATGTTTTATAGATAGGTTCCTAGGAGCCCTAAGAGTATTCTACACTATGTTTTATAGATAGGTTCCTAGGAGCCCTAAGAGTGTTCTACACTATGTTTTATAGATAGGTTCCTAGGAGCCCTAAGAGTATTCTACACTATGTTTTATAGATAGGTTCCTAGGAGCCCTAAGAGTATTCTACACTATGTTTTACAGATAGGTTCCTAGGAGCCCTAAGAGTGTTCTACACTATGTTTTATAGATAGGTTCCTAGGAGCCCTAAGAGTGTTCTACACTATGTTTTATAGATAGGTTCCTAGGAGCACTAAGAGTATTCTACACTATGTTTTATATATAGGTTCCTAGGAGCCCTAAGAGTGTTCCTCACTATGTTTTATAGATAGGTTCCTAGGAGCCCTAAGAGTGTTCTACACTATGTTTTATAGATAGGTTCCTAGGAGCCCTAAGAGTATTCTACACTATGTTTTATAGATAGGTTCCTAGGAGCCCTAAGAGTGTTCTACACTATGTTTTATAGATAGGTTCCTAGGAGTGCTAAGAGTATTCTACACTATGTTTTATATATAGATTCCTAGGAGCCCTAAGATTATTCTACACTATGTTTTATAGATAGGTTCCTAGGAGCCCTAAGAGTATTCTACACTATGTTTTACAGATAGGTTCCTAGGAGCCCTAAGAGTGTTCTACACTATGTTTTATAGATAGGTTCCTAGGAGCCCTAAGAGTGTTCTACACTATGTTTTATAGATAGGTTCCTAGGAGCACTAAGAGTATTCTACACTATGTTTTATATATAGGTTCCTAGGAGCCCTAAGAGTGTTCCTCACTATGTTTTATAGATAGGTTCCTAGGAGCCCTAAGAGTGTTCTACACTATGTTTTATAGATAGGTTCCTAGGAGCCCTAAGAGTGTTCTACACTATGTTTTATAGATAGGTTCCTAGGAGCCCTAAGAGTGTTCTACACTATGTTTTATAGATAGGTTCCTAGGAGCCCTAAGAGTGTTCTACACTATGTTTTATAGATAGGTTCCTAGGAGCCCTAAGAGTGTTCTACACTATCTTTTATAGATAGGTTCCTAAGAGCCCTAAGAGTGTTCTACACTATGTTTTATAGATAGGTTCCTAGGAGCCCTAAGAGTGTTCTACACTATGTTTTATAGATAGGTTCCTAGGAGCCCTAAGAGTGTTCTACACTATGTTTTATAGATAGGATCCTAGGAGTCCTGACAGTGTTCTACAATATGTTTTATAGATAGGTTCCTAGGAGCCCTAAGAGTATTCTACACTATGTTTTATAGATAGGTTCCTAGGAGCCCTAAGAGTATTCTACACTATGTTTTATAGATAGGTTCCTAGGAGCCCTAAGAGTGTTCTACACTATGTTTTATAGATAGGTTCCTAGGAGCCCTAAGAGTGTTCTACACTATGTTTTATAGATAGGTTCCTAGGAGCCCTAAGAGTGTTCTACACTATGTTTTATAGATAGGTTCCTAGGAGCCCTAAGAGTGTTCTACACTATGTTTTATATATAGGTTCCTAGGAGCCCTAAGAGTGTTCTACACTATGTTTTATAGATAGGTTCCTAGGAGACCTAAGAATATTCTACACTATGTTTTATAGATAGGTTCCTAGGAGCCCTAAGAGTGTTCTACACTATGCTTTAGAGATAGGTTCCTAGGAGCCCTAAGAGTGTTCTACACTATGCTTTAGAGATAGGTTCCTAGGAGCCCTAAGAGTGTTCTACACTATGCTTTAGAGATAGGTTCCTAGGAGCCCTAAGAGTGTTCTACACTATGTTTTATAGATAGGTTCCTAGGAGCACTAAGAGT
The DNA here is from genome assembly GCA_947044405.1 of Leptodactylus fallax. Classification (NCBI taxonomy): domain Eukaryota; kingdom Metazoa; phylum Chordata; class Amphibia; order Anura; family Leptodactylidae; genus Leptodactylus; species Leptodactylus fallax. Next base: position 41,581 of record CAMRHE010001528.1, on the reverse strand, counting down.
ATTCTACACTATGTTTTATATATAGGTTCCTAGGAGCCCTAAGAGTGTTCCTCACTATGTTTTATAGATAGGTTCCTAGGAGCCCTAAGAGTGTTCTACACTATGCTTTAGAGATAGGTTCCTAGGAGCCCTAAGAGTGTTCTACACTATGCTTTAGAGATAGGTTCCTAGGAGCCCTAAGAGTGTTCTACACTATGCTTTAGAGATAGGTTCCTAGGAGCCCTAAGAGTGTTCTACACTATGCTTTAGAGATAGGTTCCTAGGAGCCCTAAGAGTGTTCTACACTATGTTTTATAGATAGGTTCCTAGGAGCACTAAGAGTATTCTACACTATGTTTTATATATAGGTTCCTAGGAGCCCTAAGAGTGTTCCTCACTATGTTTTATAGATAGGTTCCTAGGAGCCCTAAGAGTGTTCTACACTATGTTTTATAGATAGGTTCCTAGGAGCCCTAAGAGTGTTCTACACTATGTTTTATAGATAGGTTCCTAGGAGCCCTAAGAGTGTTCTACACTATGTTTTATAGATAGGTTCCTAGGAGCCCTAAGAGTGTTCTACACTATGTTTTATAGATAGGTTCCTAGGAGCCCTAAGAGTGTTCTACACTATGTTTTATAGATAGGTTCCTAGGAGCCCTAAGAGTGTTCTACACTATGTTTTATAGATAGGTTCCTAGGAGCCCTAAGAGTGTTCTACACTATGTTTTATAGATAGGTTCCTAGGAGTGCTAAGAGTATTCTACACTATGTTTTATATATAGGTTCCTAGGAGCCCTAAGAGTGTTCCTCACTATGTTTTATAGATATGTTCCTAGGAGCCCTAAGAGTATTCTACACTATGTTTTATAGATAGGTTCCTAGGAGCCCTAAGAGTGTTCTACACTATGTTTTATAGATAGGTTCCTAGGAGCCCTAAGAGTGTTCTACACTATGTTTTATATATAGGTTCCTAGGAGCCCTAAGAGTGTTCTACACTATGTTTTATAGATAGGTTCCTAGGAGCCCTAAGAGTGTTCTACACTATGTTTTATAGATAGGATCCTAGGAGTCCTGACAGTGTTCTACAATATGTTTTATAGATAGGTTCCTAGGAGCCCTAAGAGTATTCTACACTATGTTTTATAGATAGGTTCCTAGGAGCCCTAAGAGTATTCTACACTATGTTTTATAGATAGGTTCCTAGGAGCCCTAAGAGTGTTCTACACTATGTTTTATAGATAGGTTCCTAGGAGCCCTAAGAGTGTTCTACACTATGTTTTATAGATAGGTTCCTAGGAGCCCTAAGAGTGTTCTACACTATGTTTTATAGATAGGTTCCTAGGAGCCCTAAGAGTGTTCTACACTATGTTTTATATATAGGTTCCTAGGAGCCCTAAGAGTGTTCTACACTATGTTTTATAGATAGGTTCCTAGGAGACCTAAGAATATTCTACACTATGTTTTATAGATAGGTTCCTAGGAGCCCTAAGAGTGTTCTACACTATGCTTTAGAGATAGGTTCCTAGGAGCCCTAAGAGTGTTCTACACTATGCTTTAGAGATAGGTTCCTAGGAGCCCTAAGAGTGTTCTACACTATGCTTTAGAGATAGGTTCCTAGGAGCCCTAAGAGTGTTCTACACTATGTTTTATAGATAGGTTCCTAGGAGCACTAAGAGTATTCTACACTATGTTTTATATATAGGTTCCTAGGAGCCCTAAGAGTGTTCCTCACTATGTTTTATAGATAGGTTCCTAGGAGCCCTAAGAGTGTTCTACACTATGTTTTATAGATAGGTTCCTAGGAGCCCTAAGAGTGTTCTACACTATGTTTTATAGATAGGTTCCTAGGAGCCCTAAGAGTGTTCTACACTATGTTTTATAGATAGGTTCCTAGGAGCCCTAAGAGTGTTCTACACTATGTTTTATAGATAGGTTCCTAGGAGCCCTAAGAGTGTTCTACACTATGTTTTATAGATAGGTTCCTAGGAGCCCTAAGAGTGTTCTACACTATGTTTTATAGATAGGTTCCTAGGAGCCCTAAGAGTGTTCTACACTATGTTTTATAGATAGGTTCCTAGGAGTGCTAAGAGTATTCTACACTATGTTTTATATATAGGTTCCTAGGAGCCCTAAGAGTGTTCCTCACTATGTTTTATAGATATGTTCCTAGGAGCCCTAAGAGTATTCTACACTATGTTTTATAGATAGGTTCCTAGGAGCCCTAAGAGTGTTCTACACTATGTTTTATAGATAGGTTCCTAGGAGCCCTAAGAGTGTTCTACACTATGTTTTATATATAGGTTCCTAGGAGCCCTAAGAGTGTTCTACACTATGTTTTATAGATAGGTTCCTAGGAGACCTAAGAATATTCTACACTATGTTTTATAGATAGGTTCCTAGGAGCCCTAAGAGTGTTCTACACTATGCTTTAGAGATAGGTTCCTAGGAGCCCTAAGAGTGTTCTACACTATGTTTTATAGATAGGTTCCTAGGAGCCCTAAGAGTGTTCTACACTATGTTTTATAGATAGGTTCCTAGGAGCCCTAAGAGTGTTCTACACTATGCTTTAGAGATAGGTTCCTAGGAGCCCCATGGTGATCTAGTCAAACACTATTTAGGAAATGCAGGGCACATTAAGTTTTCTCACGGTATGGATGTGGATGTTCAGGATGGCTTGGTTCTGCAAGCTTTGTGGTCCGGTTACATGGGATTGCCTGTTAGCTCTATCTGCCACTAACTGATCTGAAGGTGCTTTTGCACAATCTAGTTTCTTCTTCTATGGCTAAAATGTTATAACATAGGGGCATATGAGATGAGTACAGCAAACCCATGCACATTAACACTGGATCGCCCAGGGTTATGGGTTTTTGTGGTCATCACTTCATGGTTAAGCTGTCTTTACCCTGAGATTCTTCCATTTCACCATAGCACTTACAGGTGATCGGGGTGATCAAGTAATATTGTTGGATCCCCGGGGCACTCCCTGTTATGTGTATCCTGTGTGATGGTATTTCGGGGTGCTCCCAATTTTAGGTGTGAATAAAACCACAGGGGACAGGATGGCAGTGGCAAAAGAAACAGCTCACGTCTCAGTTTACTTGGCAAGAATGATCCAGTTACAGAGCAACATGAAAATACAATTCACTTACAGCAGTAGGTTCCACACATATGGCACTTTATACAAAAGTACAGGAGTGGCTTTGGCTCTTCACCCCTTTCTCAGTCCCCTGACCCTTTCCACCATGGCGACCCCTTGGACCTAATACTACTTGCAAAACACTATTGGGAAAATGCAAGGTACATTTTGGCCATGGACACCTAAGTTTTCTCACTGGTATGGATGTGGATGTTCAAGATGGCTTGGTTCTGTGAGCTCTGTGGTCCAGGTACCTGGGATTGCCTCTTAGCTCTATCTGCCACTAACTGAGCTGAAGGTGCTTTTGCACAATCTAGTTTCCTCTTCTATGGCTAGCAACAGACTAAACTGGGCAGGGGTAAATCAGTGCCCCAGAGAAGAAGCTACTCCTGTCTACACAGCAACACAGAAATGGCAGACTAACTCATGAGTGTCCAGCATAAAGCTGGAAAGTGCAACTAACCAGTACTAAACCAGAGCAAACAGTATAAAACACACTATGCATAAATACATAAGTTTAGTTTTTAGCCTTTGGGGACACTAATATAACCTCTCTTTAAGAAAAGCCAACCTTAGTGCTGCAACCTGAAAGAGATGATTTGCAGCAAAGGCCCATAAATCAGACCCTATAAAACAGGATAACGTATAAACAGTGCAGATATATTCTCAATCAGTGCAACAATAAAACTATGAAAGTAGAAGTTCCCGCAGGGTGTCATATAAAGAAGCCATATAAACAGCTACTGATAATTTATAAATTGGTCCTTTTTGTTTTCACAAGCCAAAGTACAAAAGTTTGTGAGAGGCGGATCATGATAATAAGTATGACAGTGGGGTAAGCCGCAATGTTTCTGCAAGAAGGCTCATAATAGGTGAAACTGGAGAATGTCCAAAACGTATTGCCATATGGACTTAGTGCTTAATGAGCTCTTAGCCCATCTGGGCTATAGGTACAGAGATCAAGCAGTCCAAGTGCTGCACAGTTCAGGGGGAAACTTGAAACCTTCAGGTGTGGAAGCGAGCCCCAAACACTTATATAGATCTTAGAGATTAGATGTCTTCTCAGTCTCACAACATAACAGGAGAAAGCACAGTTTAGCGGTATTTTAGGGCTCTTGGTAACCCAAGATCAGAAGAGGAGTCCTTGCAAGGTATCTAGACCAAGAATGCCCAACTTGGCAGTGGAACATCTTTCAGTTCAGCAAAAATGGAAACAAGGAAATGGAATAAAGGAGATAGAGATGGCCGAAGCGACTTGTACCGAGCCAGGCTCGACCCAAATATTCCAAGTTGTTCATTTTAGTACAAAACTGAATGAATGGAGATTTGTCTTGGGCAAACTAAAATGGCTAGAAGAGACCCCAGAGTATAATAATGTCACTTTTACTTTGACATAACTTTGGTTTTGCTTGTTTTAGACAGACAGAAATTAGAGAGATAGGTTCCTATCAGCCCTAAGGCTATTCTACATTATGTTTTATAGATAGGTTCGTAGGAGCTCTGATACATACTGACATGTGTACATACAGGTGATGCCATATACATATATACTGACATGTGTACATACAGGTGATGCCATATACATATATACTACATATCTGTACATACAGGTGATGACATATACATATATACTACATATCTGTACATACAGGCGATGGCATATACATATATACTACATATCTGTACATACAGGTGATGACATATACATATATACTACATATCTGTACATACAGGTGATGACATATACATATATACTACATATCTGTACATACAGGTGATGCCATATACATATATACTACATATCTGTACATACAGGTGATGGCATATACATATATACTACATATCTGTACATACAGGTGATGACATATACATATATACTACATATCTGTACATACAGGTGATGACATATACATATATACTACATATCTGTACATACAGGTGATGACATATACATATATACTACATATCAGTACATACAGGTGATGCCATATACATATATACTACATATCTGTACATACAGGTGATGGCATATACATATATACTACATATCTGTACATACAGGTGATGACATATACATATATACTACATATCTGTACATACAGGCGATGACATATACATATATACTACATATCTGTACATACAGGTGATGGCATATACATATATACTACATATCTGTACATACAGGTGATGACATATACTGTACATATATACTACATATCTGTACATACTGGCGATGCCATATACATATATACTACATATCTGTACATACAGGTGATGACATATACATATATACTGACATATCTGTACATACAGGTGATGGCATATACATATATACTACATATCTGTACATACAGGTGATGACATATACATATATACTACATATCTGTACATACAGGTGATGACATATACATATATACTACATATCTGTACATACTGGCGATGCCATATACATATATACTACATATCTGTACATACAGGTGATGACATATACATATATACTACATATCTGTACATACAGGTGATGGCATATACATATATACTACATATCTGTACATACAGGTGATGACATATACATATATACTACATATCTGTACATACAGGTGATGACATATACATATATACTACATATCTGTACATACAGGTGATGGCATATACATATATACTACATATCTGTACATACAGGTGATGACATATACATATATACTACATATCTGTACATACAGGTGATGGCATATACATATATACTACATATCTGTACATACAGGTGATGACATATACATACATACTACATATCTGTACATACAGGTGATGACATACAGTGCTGGCCAAAAGTATTGGCACCCCTGCAATTCTGTCAGATAATACTCAATTTCTTCCAGAAAATGATTGCAATCACAAATGCTTTGGTAATAATATCTTCATTTAATTTGTCTTCAATGGAAAACCACAAAAAGAATTGTCAAAAAGCCAAATTGGATATAATTCCACACCAAACATAAAAAAGGGGGTGGACAAAAGTATTGGCACCCTTTGAAAAATCATGTGATGCTTCTCTAATTTGTGTAATTAACAGCACCTGTTACTTACCTGTGGCACATAACAGGTGGTGACAATAACTAAATCACACTTGCAGCCAGTTGAAATGGATTAAAGTTGACTCAACTTCTGTCCTGTGTCCTTGTGTGTACCACATTGAGCATGGAGAAAAGAAAGAAGACCAAAGAACTGTCTGAGGACTTGAGAAGCAAAATTGTGAGGAAGCATGAGCAATCTCAAGGCTACAAGTCCATCTCCAAAGACCTGAATGTTCCTGTGTCTACCGTGCGCAGTGTCATCAAGAAGCGTAAAGCCCATGGCACTGTGGCTAACCTCCCTAGATGTGGACGGAAAAGAAAGATTGTGCGGATGGTGGCTAAAGAACCTCGACTAACATCCAAACAAGTTCTAGCTGCCCTGCAGTCCGAGGGTACAACAGTGTCAACCCGTACTATCCGTCGGCGTCTGAATGAAAAGGGACTCTATGGTAGGATACCCAGGAAGACCCCACTTCTGACCCAGAGACAGAAAAAAGCCAAAACTTACCTGAGAAAGCCAAAAACTTTTTGGAAGAATGTTCTCTGGTCAGATGAGACAAAAGTAGAGCTTTTTGGTGTAGCCCTATTTGGGGGGGGGGTATGAGTATTATCCCTCCCGCAACAGACTCTGGCGCTGACCTGTGTGTATAATGGGAACATATATGAAATATATCAGTGCCTCCACCCAGGATAGAGCCTCTGTATTACAGGGAGGATCTCTTCCTGGGACTTACCCATGAGGTACAGTTAGTAGCCTTAACAAGGATCACTGTACTAATCTCACAGTCTGAAGAATACATACAGATACCACATAAGGTTATAACAGTAGCTTTATAAGAATCAACAGGGTAATAATACATACATACAATATACTCAGAACACAGCAGTACTACAACAACCAGCAAGTCCTCAACCGTCTTAGGTTATATACCCGGGTATATATATAGATATATAGCAAGAGTCCAGTGCACAATACCTCCAGGCAACAGAAGAGATGCAGGGGCCCCTGTGGATGACTGTGGATCCTCGGATTCTTCCAGGAGATGACAGACAGCCGATCAGGAGATGATGATGATGGTGAGATTCTTCACAGGCAGCAAACAGGGCGACGGTGACGGCAGTAGATGCAGGCCTGACTACCCTAACACTGAGTCCTTAACCTGCCAGCTAAACTACTAGTGCCACCGGGCCTCTAACTAGCTAGTTGGCCTTCGGAAGCCTAACCTATCACTGCCCTGAACTATATATATATATATGGATCCCTAACTACGGTTACTAGCTAGGTCCTGTGAGTATATAGGGGGTAACACATACCTAACTATATACTGTGAAGTAAAGAGGAACAAGTGGCTCTTAGACTCCCCCAGACATAACATGTCTGTCTCAGCAGCTCTGCTCACATCTCTCCCCCCAGCAGCTCTGCCTCACATGTGTCGGACTCACTGTATTTACAAAACAAAACTTGCACTAAATGCCTGGGGTCTCTGAAGCCAAACTGCAGGGGCAAAGAAGCCAGATACATTATATACTAGTAGAAATGGCAGTTCCCTACACTCTCCCTCTGGTGAAATCTTTACGTCACGTCAAAGACATACAAAGTCATAGTATACAGTCAACATTACCAATGACAATATCAATATGGTTGCTTTTGCATTTACAGAGTCACAACAGGTTAATAGGTATACATGCCAGCAGGAGCGAAAATTGGTAACATATTGACCAAAGTGGACACTGCACCCACCCAAGCATGGTATAAATGAGGCTGAGTAGTAAATCTGGGGTCCCCCAAACTATCATATGTCAGCATAGGTGGAGGGTGTCTAATTCTCTCTCCTCTCCGTACCTCTCTCTGAGGTAAACTAGCATGTCCAGGCCCTAAACTAGGGTTGTCTGCCATGGGAGGGGATGGTGCTGGTGGCGTAGGAGAGCTAGATCCCTGCTCATCTGTAGACACAGATCTAGGTACGAATTCTGGAGTTTGAGGGTTCATAGGTCTCCCTGAAGGAGAAGATACTGGTGATCTAGGAACGTCAGGAGCCACAGTCCAATCACTCTCAGGAGTTTCAGGAAGGTCAGGTGGAATATCGGCTAAGGACTGTGGAGAATCGCAGGCCGAGCCATCATTGGAGATATCCATACCATCAATCTGAGGTACAGGCAACAAATGATTTCTATGCCAAGTCCTGATCCTCCTGTCCCGTCCTTTTATCTTGTAGACTGGTATTACAGGCAACCGATCTACCACTGTAAAGAGTTCACTCCGCCATCGATCAGCCAGCTTATGTTTTGCAGATGCTCCCAAATTCCGTAGCAGAACATGGTCCCCAGGGTTCAATTCTCGGTATCTTACTCGAAGATCAAATCTCCTTTTATTTCCTTCATTCACTTTGGCCGCATTTTCCTCAGCCAGCTCATAAGCACTCTTTATCGTTTCTTTCAAACGTGCCACGTATCGGTAATGATCTCGATGACTGATACCATCGGTAGAGACTCCCAACAAGATGTCAATAGGTAGCCTAGGCTCTCTTCCAAACATCAGAAAGTATGGTGAATATCCTGTGCTCTCGTGCCTTGTACTATTATAGGCATGCACCATAGCCTCCACTTTTCTACTCCAGGATCGCTTATCCTCAATTCGTAAGGTACCAAGCATATCAAGTAAAGTCCTGTTAAATCTTTCAGGAAGGGCATCTCCCTCTGGATGGTAAGGCGTCGTCCGACTTTTGCGGATGTTCAACAACTGAAGTAACTCTTTGATCAGGTTACTCTCAAAATCCCGGCCTTGATCAGAATGCAACCGGTGTGGTAAGCCATAATGGATAAAATACTTTTCCCAAAGCACTCTTGCAACAGTGACTGCTTTTTGATCCTTAGTCGGAAAGGCTTGAGCATATCGTGTGAAGTGATCAGTCACCACCAATACATTTCCAAATCCTCTGGAGTCGTTGTCAATACAAAGGAAGTCTATGCAGACAAGATCCATGGGGCCCGAACTCTTCAAGTGTCCCATGAAGGCCGCTCGAACCGGGACAGTCTTCCTCTGCAAACATCTGTGACAGCACCTACACAGACGAGTCACGGTATCTCTCATTTTGGGCCAGTAGAATCGGTCTTGTATTAGGCCATAAGTCTTCTCAGGTCCCAAATGACCATGATAATCATGCAGACTTCGGAAAATCATCTTCTGAAAGCAGCTTGGAATAACTAGTTGGCGCCTTCCAGGGTGATCATGATACAGCACCACACGATAAAGTAGGCCATTGTCTATTTCAAACTTCTCCCAATCTCGTAGAAGTTGACTGCATTCAGAGGGTAGGGATGTCTTTAACATTTCTCTGTCTTGAGAACTCACTGCTTGATAAAGAGGTCCAATTAAAGGATCAGTCTTTTGACTCCAGATCATTCGCTTTGAAGATATAGAACAACTCTCAAAGGATCCTAAAGCGGCAGGGTAGGCAAACATGTCTGGTACAGCTTCGGGACCTCCCCCAATAGAGTCAATAAGCCGAGTTTCAGAAAAGGCTACTCGGTCTTCAACTACAGCAGCCATGGCACACAAAGCTCCTACTCCAGGACTTGGCACTTCTTCCCATTCATCCACTACTTCCGGACTAGGTAATCCAGGCCGTCTTGATAGAGCATCTGCCCCAATGTTCTTAGGCCCCGATTTATACTTGAGTGTGAATTGGTAGTTGGATAAAGCTGCCAACCAGCGATGTCCTGTAGCATCGAGTTTAGCGGTTGACAAAACGTATGTCAGTGGATTGTTGTCTGTTCTTACTTCAAACGTGGCTCCGTATAAATAGTCATGTAATTTATCAACAATGGCCCACTTGAGCGCCAAAAACTCCAATTTATGTACTGGATAATTTTTCTCGCTGGGAGAAAGACTTCGACTTATGAAAGCTATGGGCCGTAACCCGGCCGGGTATTCTTGGTGCAGCACGCCACCTAATCCTTCAAAGCTGGCATCTACATGTAGCACATATGGCTTCTGTGCATCAGCATAAGCCAGAACGGGAGCTTCTGTCAATTTCTTCTTCAACAACTTAAATGCTTCTTCACAATCCGCAGTCCACCTATCGCCAAAAAGGCTTTTGGAAGACCCTTTCTTCTTTCCCGGATCTCCTGCATCACTCTTCAACAGGTCGAGGAGGGCTCGAGCAATTTTTGAATATCCTTCCACAAATCGTCGATAGAATCCACAAAACCCCAAGAAAGATTGCAACTCCGTAATATTTTGCGGTCGGGGCCAATTCACCACAGCTTCAATCTTACCAGGATCGGTAGCAACTCCTTCAGCAGAAACAATATGACCTACATAAGTGACCGAAGATCTACAAAATTTGCATTTGTCAGCCGACAACTTCAGCCCCTCTTCTTTTAAGCGATGGAGTACTCTCATGAGTCGTTCTTCATGTTCTTCCAGCGTCTTTCCAAACACAATAATGTCATCAAGATATACAAGGCATTCCCGGGGCACTAAATCACCTAACACTCTTTCCATCAACCTTTGGAACGTTGCTGGCGCACCTTTTGTACCTTGCGGCATACGAGTGAACTGAAAGAAACCCAAGGGGCATATGAAGGCTGTCTTTTCCTGATCCTCAGGTGCCATTGGGACTTGATAGTATCCCGATCTTAGGTCCAGCACTGTGAACCAACAGTTTCCATTCAGAGCTTCCAGAGCTTCTTCAATTCTCGGCAGTGTATACTGATCAGGTAAGGTTCTCCGGTTCAGAGTTCTGTAATCCACACATAGGCGAATTGCTCCAGATTTTTTTCTTACCACCACAATAGGTGAGGCATAGGGGCTCTTACTGTCCACAATGATCCCCTGACCTTTCATTTGCTGTAGAGTCTGTCTTAACTCATCAACATCCTTTGGAGCAACTCTCCGTGGTCGCTCCCGGAAGGGAGTAGAATCGGTCAATCGGAAAGTGTGTTGAGCACTTTTAGCACAACCTACATCCATATCATCCATGGAGAACACTTCCGATAATTCAGACAACTTCTGTGTCAGTCGCTGATTCCAGGCCTCTGGTAAATGTGGATCACTCAAGTCAAGATTGAGATTAGGGATTGCATCTCGGATTTGAATCCTGCACACTTCAGCGTATGGATTTACTCCAAGCACAGGGTAGCAGTGGGCCACATTCTGGTATGGTCCAATTACAATCGGATGCGGTGAACAGTTCCTCACTGTCACACAGGTAGATAACTCCACTTTATTTCTCCAGTCCTTTCTCTCTGGGATCACCATCCAGCCATTCTGGTTAATCATTTCTTCAGGGGTTTCCATAAGGACATAACTCCCCCCTTCAAGCAAATCGGGAGCAATGCTGGAGGCTACTCTCAGAATTCTCTCCCCGCCGGCAGGAACTTCCACGGTTCTCTCACCGATATGATATACCATTCCATGTCGATAGCCAGTAGACAGGGCATCACAGAGTTCTCTAAGATCAGAAGATATATTCACCGGCTGAGCTGCAGGGTTCCAATCTCTTCCAAGAAACTTCTGAAAAGCATAATGCACTGCGGGACAATTAGTGCCAAGTATCACAGGAGCTGCACAAGAATCCCCTGTATCAGGACAGACAAGAGCCGTAATCTTCATGGGAGCGACACTCTGATCTTCTAATTCAGGGACAGCTATAACTACTTGCAGGCTGCCATCTACAGGATATGATCCTGAATTAAGCCCCCACAATTTCATTTGTCCTGTAGACTGAAGAGGTATATCCCTCAGATACTTTTGGTAGAACGAGCGATAAATCAGGGTCACTTGAGATCCTGTATCAAACAAGGCAGGAGCGGCATGACCATTGACAGTGACTTTGACAACGGACCTGGAGCCCGCGATAGCGCCTCTGGTCTTTACTCGGCCCGCCTTCCTTTGGTGTCTTTGATTCTGAATAGAGAAGACAGCACTGTGTCCCAATCCCTCACTGTCCTCCGTACACTGTCTGGCACTATGGCCCGTCTGACCACATTTATAACAGGTTCTAGCATCCTTCCTCCGTTGAGTGGCAGTGGGTGGAGTGGCGGACTGTCTAAGTTCTGACCGCTCCGCTGGTTTGTTCTTGTTTGAACTAGGAAGAACATCTTCTTTAGAGATGCTTTTCACTTTCTTAGGGGTACTAAAACTAATGTCAGCTTTTTGTTTCTTCACTAACTTCATTAAGTCAGGAAATGGAAGGACTCTATCAGATAGTAAGACCTTGAGTACTTGAGCAAGAGGATGATGAGGTTGTAACCCTCTCACCAACTGACTGGTTCTCATAGCGTCTACCTCTGCAGTAGATATAGCTGCGTGGTACACCAGACGTGAAAGAAGTAGCTGTAAACGGTTAATAAAAGTAGAGACATTTTCCCCTTCTTTTTGACGAACCATTCGGTAATCAGCAACCATCTGGGCAAGGTCATAGTATGGCTCAAAGTGATCAGACAGTACTTGTATATAGTCCAATGCACTCACTCCTTCATGAGAGTCTCTGTACAAGCGGATCAATTCTGCAGCAGGAGACCGCAAACTTTCACTGATACGCTGCCGCTTGCCTTCTTCAGAGCAAGACCATTCCTTCAGGCATTGGAGAGTATGTTCTTTCCATATCTCAAAGTTTTCCTCCCCTTGTGGTACTGGGACATTACCAGAGAATACTTTTAGTTTCTTGTAGTGAGTGGCCTGCAGGCCCTGAGCTAACATTTCAGTCAGCCTGGCTAAAGTGCTAATAGCACTGTCACTAGAGGAACTGCTAGCGACGGCCATACTGGGGGGGTAACTGGCTGAGCGGGGTTCTTCCTTTACCTGAACCAGGGGAGGAACAGGAGGTCGGTAATCCCATGTAGTAGCTAGTGGGAGGTTCCCCTCTGAGCTATATCGCTTCTCCATATCAATGACTATTCCCACTTCTAAATCTCAGCAGTGCCTCCAAATGTAGCCCTATTTGGGGGGGGGGGGTATGAGTATTATCCCTCCCGCAACAGACTCTGGCGCTGACCTGTGTGTATAATGGGACCTGAAGCCTTCGCTGAAGGGAAGAGTGGGAACATATATGAAATATATCAGTGCCTCCACCCAGGATAGAGCCTCTGTATTACAGGGGGGATCTCTTCCTGGGACTTACCCATGAGGTACAGTTAGTAGCCTTAACAAGGATCACTGTACTAATCTCACAGTCTGAAGAATACATACAGATACCACATAAGGTTATAACAGTAGCTTTATAAGAATCAACAGGGTAATAATACATACATACAATATACTCAGAACACAGCAGTACTACAACAACCAGCAAGTCCTCAACCGTCTTAGGTTATATACCCGGGTATATATATAGATATATAGCAAGAGTCCAGTGCACAATACCTCCAGGCAACAGAAGAGATGCAGGGGCCCCTGTGGATGACTGTGGATCCTCGGATTCTTCCAGGAGAAGACAGACAGCCGATCAGGAGATGATGATGATGGTGAGATTCTTCACAGGCAGCAAACAGGGCGACGGTGATGGCAGTAGATGCAGGCCTGACTACCCTAACACTGAGTCCTTAACCTGCCAGCTAAACTACTAGTGCCACCGGGCCTCTAACTAGCTAGTTGGCCTTCGGAAGCCTAACCTATCACTGCCCTGAACTATATATATATATGGATCCCTAACTACGGTTACTAGCTAGGTCCTGTGAGTATATAGGGGGTAACACATACCTAACTATATACTGTGAAGTAAAGAGGAACAAGTGGCTCTTAGACTCCCCCAGACATAACATGTCTGTCTCAGCAGCTCTGCTCACATCTCTCCCCCCCAGCAGCTCTGCCTCACATGTGTCTGACTCACTGTATTTACAAAACAAAACTTGCACTAAATGCCTGGGGTCTCTGAAGCCAAACTGCAGGGGCAAAGAAGCCAGATACATTATATACTAGTAGAAATGGCAGTTCCCTACATTGGGAAAAGGCATCAACATAGATTTTACAGGAAAAAAAAGAGGTCTTCAAAGAAAAGAACACGGTCCCTACAGTCACACATGGCGGAGGTTCCCTGATGTTTTGGGGTTGCTTTGCTGCCTCTGGCACTGGACTGCTTGACCGTGTGCATGGCATTATGAAGTCTGCAGCATAATGTAGGGCCCAGTGTGAGAAAGCTGGGTCTCCCTCAGAGGTCATGGGTCTTCCGGCAGGACAATGACCCAAAACACACTTCAAAAAGCACTACAGTCATGGCCAAAAGTTTTGAGAATGACACAAATATTCTATTTTCACATGATCTGCTGCCCTCTGGTTTTTATGTGTGTTTGTCAGATGTTTTTATCACATACAGAAATAGAATTGCATTCATATTATGAGTAACAGAAGCTTATATTGACAGTTAGAATGAGTTAATGCAGCAAGTCAATATTTGCAGTGTTGACCCTTCTTCTTCAGGACCTCTGCAATTCTCCCTGGCATGCTCTCAATCAACTTCTGGACCAAATCCTGACTGATAGCAGTCCATTCTTGCAGAATCAATGCTTTCATTTTGTCTGAATTTGTTGGTTTTTGTTTGTCCACCCGTCTCTTGATGATTGACCACAAGTTCTCAATGGGATTAAGATCTGGGGAGTTTCCAGGCCATGGACCCAAAATCTCTATGTTTTGTTCCCTGAGCCATTTAGTTATCACCTTTGCTTTATGGCAAGGTGCTCCATCATGCTGGAAAAGGCATTGTTGAGCGCCAAACTGCTCTTGGACGGTTGGGAGAAGTTGCTCTTGGAGGACATTCTGGTACCATTCTTTATTCATGGCAAGACTGTGAGAGAGCCGATTCCCTTGGCTGAGAAGCAACCCCACACATGAATGGTTTCAGGATGCTTTACAGTTGGCATGAGACAAGACTGGTGGTAGCGCTCACCTCTTCTTCTCCGAATAAGCGGTTTTCCAGATGTTCCAAACAATCGAAAAGGGGATTCATCAGAGAAAATGACTTTCCCCCAGTCCTCAGCAGTCCACTCCCTGTACCTTTTGCAGAATATCAGTCTGTCCCTGATGTTTTTTCTGGAGAGAAGTGGCTTCTTTGCTGCCCTCCTTGAGACCAGGCCTTGCTCCAAGAGTCTCCGCCTCACAGTGCGTGCAGATGCACTCACACCTGCCTGCTGCCATTCCTCAGCAAGCTCTGCACTGCTGGTAGCCCGATCCCGCAGCTGAAACACTTTTAAGAGACGGTCCTGCCGCTTGCTGGTCTTTCTTGGGCGCCCTGGAGCCTTTTTGGCACCAATGGAACCTCTCTCCTTGAAGTTCTTGATGATGCGATAGATTGTTGACTGAGGTGCAATCTTTCTAGCTGCAATACTCTTCCCAGTTAGGCCATTTTTGTGCAGTGCAATGATGACTGCACGTGTTTCTTTAGAGATAACCATGGTTAACAGAAGAGAAACAATGATGGCAAGCGCCAGCCTCCTTTTAAAGTGTCCAGTGGTGTCATTCTTACTTAATCATGACAGATTGATCTCCAGCCCTGTCCTCATCAACACCCACACCTGTGTTAATGGAGCAATCACTGAAACGATGTTAGGTGGTCCTTTTAAGGCAAGGCTGCAATGATGTTGAAATGTGTTTTGGGGGATAAAGTTCATTTTCTAGGCAAATATTGACTTTGCAAGTAATTGCTGTTAAGCTGATCACTCTTTATAACATTCTGGAGTATATGCAAATTGCCATTAGAAAAAATGAAGCAGTAGACTTTGTAAAAATTAATATTTGTATCATTCTCAAAACTTTTGGCCATGACTGTAGAAAATGGTTTGAGAGAAAGCACTGGAGACTTGTAAAGTGGCAGCAATGAGTCCAGACCTGAATCCCATAGAACACCCAAGGAGAGATCTCACAATGGCAGTTTGGAGAAGGCGCCCTTCACATCTCAGGGACCTGGAGAAATTCCAGCAGAGCATTGTAAGAAACTCATTGATGGTTACCGGAAGCGGTTGTTCGCAGTTATTTTGTCTAAAGGTTGTGCTACCAAGTATTAGGCTGAGGGTGCCAATACTTTTGTCCGGCCCATTTTTGGAGTTTTGTGTAAAATGATCAATGATTTGACTTTTTTTTTCATTCTCTTTTGTGTTTTTTCATTGCAAGCAAAATAAATGAAGATCTTATTACCAAAGCATTTGTGATTGCAATCATTTTCTGGAAGAAATTGAGTATTATCTGACAGAATTGAAGGGGTGCCAATACTTTTGGCCAGCACTGTATACATACATACTACATATCTGTACATACAGGTGATGGCATATACATATATACTACATACTGTCATACGGTTCCTTTTTTTTGTTCTTCATATATATATACTACATATCTGTACATACAGGTGATGACATATACATATATACTACATATCTGTACATACAGGTGATGACATATACATATATACTACATATCTGTACATACAGGTGATGACATATACATATATACTACATATCTGTACATACAGGCGATGACATATACATATATACTACATATATCTGTACATACAGGTGATGCCATATACATATATACTACATATCAGTACATACAGGTGATATGGATATACATATATACTACATATCTGTACATACAGGTGATGACATATACATACATACTACATATCTGTACATACAGGTGATGACATATACATATATACTACATATCAGTACATACAGGTGATGACAAATACATATATATACTACATATCTGTACATACAGGTGATAACATATACATATATACTACATATCTGTACATACAGGTGATGACATATACATATATACTACATATCTGTACATACAGGCGATGACATATACATATATATACTACATATTTGTACATACAGGTGATGACATATACATATATATACTACATATCTGTACATACAGGTGATGACATATACATATATACTACATATCTGTACATACAGGTGATGACATATACATATATACTACATATCAGTACATACAGGTGATGACATATACATATATATATACTACATATCTGTACATACAGGTGATGACATATACATATATACTACATATCTGTACATACAGGTGATGACATATACATATATACTACATATCTGTACATACAGGTGATGACATATACATATATACCACATATCTGTACATACAGGTGATGACATATACATATATACTACATATCTGTACATACAGGTGATGCCATATACATATATACTACATATCTGTACATACAGGTGATGACATGTACATATATACTACATATCTGTACATACAGGTGATGACATATACATACATACTACATATCTGTACATACAGGTGATGACATGTACATATATACTACATATCTGTACATACGGGTGATGACATATACATATATACTACATATCTGTACATACAGGTGATGACATATACATATATACTACATATCTGTACATACAGATGATGACATATACATATATACCACATATCTGTACGTACAGGTGATGACATATACATATATACTACATATCTGTACATACAGGTGATGACATATACATATATACTACATATCTGTACATACAGGTGATGACATATACATATATACTACATATCTGTACATACAGGTGATGACATATACATATATATACTACATATCTGTACATACAGGTGATGACATATACATATATACTACATATCTGTACATACAGGGGATGGCATATACATATATACTACATATCTGTACATACAGGTGTTGGCATATACATATATACTACATATCTGTACATACAGGTGATGACATATACATATATACTACATATCTGTACATACAGGGGATGGCATATACATATATACTACATATCTGTACATACAGGCGATGACATATACATATATACTACATATCTGTACATACAGGTGATGACATATACATATATACTACATATCTGTACATACAGGCGATGACATATACATATATACTACATATCTGTACATACAGGTGATGACATATACATATATACTACATATCTGTACATACAGGCGATGACATATACATATATACTACATATCTGTACATACAGGCGATGACATATACATATATACTACATATCTGTACATACAGGTGATGACATATACATATATACTACATATCTGTACATACAGGTGATGACATATACATATATATATACTACATATCTGTACATACAGGTGATGACATATACATATATACTACATATCTGTACATACAGGTGATGACATATACATATATACTACATATCTGTACATACAGGTGATGACATATACATATATACTACATATCTGTACATACAGGCGATGACATACACATATATACTACATATCTGTACATACAGGCGATGACATATACATATATACTACATATCTGTACATACAGGCGATGACATATACACTACATATCTGTGCATACAGGTGATGACATATATACTCATATCTGTACATACAGGTGTGACATATACTACATATCTGTCATACAGGTGATGACATATATACTACATATCTGTACATACAGGCGATGACATATACATATACAGTCATATGAAAAAGTTTGGGCACCCCTTTAATCTTAATCATTTTTAGTTCTAAATATTTGGGTGTTTGCAACAGCCATTTCAATTTGATATATCTAATAACTGATGGACACAGTAATATTTCAGGATTGAAATGAGGTTTATTGTACTAACAGAAAATGTGCAATATGCATTAAACCAAAATTTGACCGGTGCAAAAGTATGGGCACCTCAACAGAAAAGTGACATTAATATTTAGTAGATCCTCCTTTTGCAAAAATAACAGCCTCTAGTCGCTTCCTGTAGCTTTTAATCAGTTCCTGGATCCTGGAGAAGGTATTTTTGACCATTCCTCTTTACAAAACAATTCCAGTTCAGTTAAGTTTGATGGTCGCCGAGCATGGACAGCCCGCTTCAAATTATCCCACAGATGTTCAATGATATTCAGGTCTGGGGACTGGGATGGCCATTCCAGAACATTGTAATTGTTCCTCTGCATGAATGCCTGAGTAGATTTGGATCATTGTCTTGCTGAAATATCCATCCCCGGCGTAACTTCAAATTCGTCACTGATTCTTGTACATTATTCTCAAGAATCTGCTGATACTGAGTTGAATCCATGCGACCCTCAACTTTAACAAGATTCCCGGTGCCGGCATTGGCCACACAGCCCCAAAGCATGATGGAACCTCCACCAAATTTTACAGTGGGTAGCAAGTGTTTTTCTTGGAATGCTGTGTTTTTTGGATGCCATGCATAACGCCTTTTTGTATGACCAAACAACTCAATCTTTGTTTCATCAGTCCACAGGACCTTCTTCCAAAATGAAGCTGGCTTGTCCAAATGTGCTTTTGCATACCTCAGGCGACTCTGTTTGTGGCGTGCTTTCAGAAACGGCTTCTTTCGCATCACTCTCCCATACAGCTTCTCCTTGTGCAAAGTGTGCTGTATTGTTGACCGATGCACAGTGACACCATCTGCAGCAAGATGATGCTGCAGCTCTTTGGAGGTGGTCTGTGGATTGTCCTTGACTGTTCTCACCATTCTTCTTCTCTGCCTTTCTGATATTTTTCTTGGCCTGCCACTTCTGGGCTTAACAAGAACTGTCCCTGTGGTCTTCCATTTCCTTACTATGTTCCTCACAGTGGAAACTGACAGGTTAAATCTCTGAGACAACTTTTTGTATCCTTCCCCTGAACAACTATGTTGAACAATCTTTGTTTTCAGATCATTTGAGAGTTGTTTTGAGGAGCCCATGATGCCACTCTTCAGAGGAGATTCAAATAGGAGAACAACTTGCAATTGGCCACCTTAAATACCTTTTCTCATGATTGGATACACCTGACTATGAAGTTCAAAGCTCATTGAGGTTACAAAACCAATTTTGTGCTTCAGTAAGTCAGTAAAAAGTAGTTAGGAGTATTCAAATCAATAAAATGATAAGGGTACCCAAATTTTTGCACTGGTCAAATTTTGGTTTAATGCATATTGCACATTTTCTGTTAGTACAATAAACCTCATTTCAATCCTTAAATATTACTGTGTCCATCAGTTATTAGATATATCAAATTGAAATGGCTGTTGCAAACACCCAAATATTTAGAACTAAAAATGATTAAGATTAATAGGGGTGCCCAAACTTTTTCATATGACTGTATACTACATATCTGTACATACAGGTGATGACAATACATATATACTACATACTGTACATACAGGTGATGACATATACATATATACTACATATCTGTACATACAGGTGATGACATATACATATTACACTCTGCTCGCCATGGCATATACATATAGCCAGTACTAAACCAGAGCAAACAGTATAAAACACACTATGCATAAATACATAAGTTTAGTTTTTAGCCTTTGGGGACACTAATATAACCTCTCTTTAAGAAAAGCCAACCTTAGTGCTGCAACCTGAAAGAGATGATTTGCAGCAAAGGCCCATAAATCAGACCCTATAAAACAGGATAACGTATAAACAGTGCAGATATATTCTCAATCAGTGCAACAATAAAACTATGAAAGTAGAAGTTCCCGCAGGGTGTCATATAAAGAGGCCATATAAACAGCTAAAGGAATTTATAAATTGGTCCTTTTTGTTTTCACAAGCCAAAGTACAAAAGTTGGTGAGATGCGGATCATGATAATAATTAGAGATGAGTGAATCAAAGCTGTATAAGTGGAATTTGATCTGAGTTTCAGGAAATCTTCGATTCTCCACGGTTCCAGATCTCCTCCTGCTTCGATGCATCGAATCGCATTTTGTTATAAAATGGCCACCGCACATGTTAGGACAAGGGGGAAGGGACTCTGGGAGCGCGGGATCACCCACAATGCCAAGATAGCAGGACCTGTGGTGTTACAACCCTATAAAAACCCTCGGCCATTTTAGGTACAGTCATTCCACATTGCTCTTACTGTAGGGACAGACGTCGGCAGGAAAGACTTAGAAAACAGATAGAAGTTCAGGGAAAGAGGCTGAGCCTTAGAACTGTAAAGCATAGGGAGGAATTGAGAGAAGAATTTGGGGTGGTTGCAGGGTCATTTACAGCAAGAATTTGCAGCATAATTCACATTGCAGCACTCACTGCTGTTGTACTGCTGTTCAGAACTCATATCTATGTCTTCAAGGTGGAACACAACAAGCCTTTTGCAGTGAAATACAGCAAAAAAAAAGTGAAATACCATCCACTAATATCTGCACGTATCTGTAAAAGAAGCCTTTTTAAAGGCTTTTATTATAAGGGGCTTATTCACTGTTCTTACAAGGCATAACATTATTCAGTAGTATTGTGCCAAAGAAACCTGAATTATCATCCAATAATATCTGCACGTATCTGTAAAAAAGGCCTTTAACGTGGGGAAAGACATAACGACCATATTCACCATTTTGTTACCAGTATAAAGTTGCTGGTCATTTATAAATATTATTGTCAATAATTAAATAATTCTTAGCGACAAATCTCTACCTTTATCATGCCTTTTTTATTGGTGTTCATTAGTGGGTGAAGAAATAAGGGGCATATTTGCCATTCTCTTCAAAGTAGAAAATAACAGGACTTTTTCCCTTTACAATTAAGTGGTCTTTCACAACTTTCCTCTTCCGCCACACATGTAGATGGCAACACCATTGATCTTGTCTTCCATCGTCTCCTCACAGTTTCTAAATTTAGTAAATCTTCTCTGCCCCTCTCTGACCATAACCTTCTGTCTCTCACCATCAGCGCTTTCTCTCCTTCACAGGACACACCTACCCATCATACATATAGGAATTTACGTGCAATTAACACCCAGCACCTCTCAGATACTCTACAGTCCTCTCTGTCCCCCATCTCTTCACTCTCCTGTCCCAATCTGGCCACCAGTCACTATAATGAAACCCTTAAGAGTGCATTGGATGAGGCGGCTCCCCCTCCCCCTCCACTAGAAAGGTTAGATGCAGGAGGCAGCAACCCTGGCACACGCCAGACACGTTTTCTTCAGCGGTGCTCTAGGTGTGCTGAACGTCTGTGGAGAAAATCACGTACACCTGCAGACTTCCTCCACTTTAAATTTATGCTTAAAACCTATAATTGTGCCCTTCACCTAGCCAAACAAGCCTATTTCACCGCTCTCATCTCTTCTCTCTCCTGTAACCCTAAAAGGCTATTTGAAACTTTTCACTCCTTACTCACTCCCAAGGTGCAGATGCCATTCACAGACCTTAGCGCAGATGACCTGGCCACTTATTTCCATGATAAAATTGATAAGATCCATCAGGAAATAACTGCCCAATCCCCAGGTGGCACTGACCCCCTCACCAGCCACACTTCAGACTGTTCATTCTCATCTTTTGAACCTGTTACAGAGGAGGAAGTATCTCAGCTACTTTCTTCTTCTCGCCCTACAACCTGTAGTAGTGACCCTTTCCCCTCACACCTTCTCCAGTCTCTGTCACCTGCCGTCACGACTTACCTTACTAAAATATTTAACCTCTCTCTCGCTTCTGGAATTTTCCCATCCTCTTTCAAACAAGCTGTCATAATCCCACTACTGAAGAAATCCTCCCTTGAACTGTCCTGTGCTGCTAACTATCGACCTGTCTCTAACCTTCCTTTTATCTCCAAAATCTTGGAACGCTTGGTCTATTCTCGTTTAATCCGCTATCTTTTGCTAACTCTCTTCTTGACCCCTTACAATCTGGCTTCCGCACTCTGCACTCTACTGAAACGGCCCTCACAAAAGTCTCCAATGATCTCCTGACGGCTAAATCCAAAGGTGACTTCTCTCTTCTCATTCTTCTAGATCTCTCAGCAGCATTTGACACTGTTGACCATCAACTCCTCCTCACAGACACTGCGCTCTCCTGGTTCTCTTCTTATCTCTCTGACCGCACTTTTTGTGTGTATCATGTGCGGGCTCTGTTTCTTCCCCCCTCTTCCCCTTGCTGTTGGGGTTCCTTAGGGCTCGGTCCTAGGCCCCCTGCTCTTCTCCCTCTACACAGCCTCCATTGGACAAACCATCACTAGGTTTGGCTTCCGGTGCAATCTTTATGCTGATGACACCCAATTATATACGTCATCCCGTGACATCACCCCTGCACTAATACAGAACACCAGTGACTGCCTCTCTGCTGTCTCAAATATCATGTCTTCGCTCTATCTGAAACTGAATCTCTCAAAGACTGAACTACTGCTGTTTCCACCATCTAATAGATCTGTCCCTGATATCTCCATTGCAGTCTCCGGCCTTACCATAACTCCTAGGCAGTATGCCCGCTGCCTCGGGGTTTTGTTTGACTCAGACCTTTCCTTCACCCTCCATATCCAATCACTCGCACGCTCATGTCATCTCCACCTCAAAAACATCTCCAGAATCCGCCCTTTCCTTACCACAAATACACTAAAGACACTTATTGTTGCCCTGATTCACTCTCACCTTGACTACTGTAACTCCTTACTAATTGGTCTTCCCCTTACTAAACTCACTATAGCGAGGCCTCCGGTCTGTGCCGGTCACTACAGCGAGGCCTCCGCTCTTTGCCGGTCGCTACAGCGAGGCCTCCGGTCTGTGCCGGTCACTACATCGAGGCCTCCGGTCTGTGCCGGTCACTACAGCGAGGCCTCCGGTCTGTGCCGGTCACTACAGCGAGGCCTCCGGTCTGTGGCGATCACTACAGCGAGGCCTCCGGTCTGTGCCGGTCACTACATTGGCTGCCTATTCAATACAGAATACAATATAACCTTCTCCCCCTCCTCCACAAGGCTCTCCATAATGCTGTACCTCCCTACATTTCCTCCCTCATCTCTGTCTATCGCCCAACCCGTACTCTCCGTTCACTCAATGACCTAAGACTAACATCCTCTATTACCTCCCACGCTCGTATACAAGACTTCTCCCGAGTTGCACCACTTCTCTGGAATGTTCTATCCCGGACTATCAGATTAACCCCCAATTTCCACAGCTTCAAGTGTAAACTAAAGACACATCTTATCAGACAGGCCGATCACAACTCCTAATGTAAACCCTTCTGTAGTGAGAATCCCTAAAACGTCCCCTCCTCTGTTCACGCTCCCGCATTACCTCACAGGATATGAGGCCGTATCAGACTAACTTTATATGTCCAGGCACCGTCTGCACGTTACAGGACACGACTGGTGACGGCTCCTACAGCTTTATATATGTGTAATGGCAGTAACCTCTATTACACAACTGTCTGACCATTGTATAAGCAATGCTACCTCCGATGCCGCCCCTGCTACCTCCTGTGTCACCCCCTCTACCTCATAGATTGTAAGCTCTTGTGTCACCTCCTCTACCTCATAGATTGTAAGCTCTTGTGTCACCTCTACCTCATAGATTGTAAGCTCTTGTGTCACCCCCTCTACCTCATAGATTGTAAGCTCTTGTGTCACCCCCTCTACCTCATAGACTGTAAGCTCTTGTGTCACCTCCTCTACCTCATAGATTGTAAGCTCTTGTGTCACCTCTACCTCATAGATTGTAAGCTCTTGTGTCACCCCCTCTACCTCATAGACTGTAAGCTCTTGTGTCACCTCCTCTACCTCATAGATTGTAAGCTCTTGTGTCACCCCCTCTACCTCATAGACTGTAAGCTCTTGTGTCACCCCCTCTACCTCATAGACTGTAAGCTCTTGTGTCACCTCCTCTACCTCATAGATTGTAAGCTCTTGTGTCACCTCCTCTACCTCATAGATTGTAAGCTCTTGTGTCACCCCCTCTACCTCATAGAGTGTAAGCTCTTGTGTCACCTCCTCTACCTCATAGATTGTAAGCTCTTGTGTCACCTCCTCTACCTTATAGATTGTAAGCTCTTGTGTCACCTCCTCTACCTCATAGATTGTAAGCTCTTGTGTCACCTCCTCTACCTCATAGATTGTAAGCTCTTGTGTCACCTCTACCTCATAGATTGTAAGCTCTTGTGTCACCCCCTCTACCTCATAGATTGTAAGCTCTTGTGTCACCTCCTCTACCTCATACATTGTAAGCTCTTGTGTCACCTCCTCTACCTCATAGATTGTAAGCTCCTGTGTCACCCCCTCTACCTCATAGATTGTAAGCTCCTGTGTCACCCCCTCTACCTCATAGATTGTAAGCTCTTGTGTCACCTCCTCTACCTCATAGACTGTAAGCTCTTGTGTCACCTCCTCTACCTCATAGATTGTAAGCTCTTGTGTCACCCCCTCTACCTCATAGACTGTAAGCTCTTGTGTCACCCCCTCTACCTCATAGACTGTAAGCTCTTGTGTCACCTCCTCTACCTCATAGATTGCAAGCTCTTGTGTCACCTCCTCTACCTCATAGATTGTAAGCTCTTGTGTCACCCCCTCTACCTCATAGAGTGTAAGCTCTTGTGTCACCTCCTCTACCTCATAGATTGTAAGCTCTTGTGTCACCTCCTCTACCTCATAGATTGTAAGCTCTTGTGTCACCTCCTCTACCTTATAGATTGTAAGCTCTTGTGTCACCTCCTCTACCTCATAGATTGTAAGCTCTTGTGTCACCCCCTCTACCTTATAGATTGTAAGCTCTTGCGAGCAGGGCCCTCAGTCCCAGTGTGTGAATTGAATATTTCTTGTAATGTATCTTTTTTGTCAGTTCTTGAACCCTACAAGTTGTACAGCGCTGCGGAATATGTTGGGGCTATATAAATAAAATTTATTATTATTATTATTTTTCATTGAACAGTATGTCAGACAGAGAAGCGAGAGGCCATGCACAGGGGAGGGCCGCAGGCCTAAATGTTTCTGGCACAGGCACAGGTCTCAGCAGAGTAAGGGGACGTGGCAGCAGGGGTCACTTACAGAGGCCTGAGCTCCCAGTGTCAAGTAGTGGTTATGTCTTGACCAGCAACCCAACGGTTTTAGACTGGTTGACTCGGTCATCCAATTCATCCCAAGTCATGTCAGACACCCCCAGCCAAGCGTCGGTGGGTTCGTCAGACACAACCCTTAGTTGGCATGGCCCGGCAGCAGGCCCTGTTGTGAACCGAGAGCAAGGCAGGTGGTTTGGACTCCGCAACCAGAAATGAACGCACACGCGGTAGTTCAAGAAAAAAAATATATATTTACTATAAGTTAATAAAGGCTAGTTAAAGGTAAAATGACAGGGCTAAAGACAAGCAAAATATACAATATAGCATGAACAATTTCAAGGCAAATTCTGCAATGGTTTCTACTTTTACTCTGTCCACTTCTGCAGTATGGACACTGAATGAACAATATACTCAAAACTATCCCTAACTGACCCTGACTTCACATTTGGGTGCACCCCCTTTTCCCCAGTGGTCCAGGTGGACCGCTTACAGTCCGTAGAAGCGCGCGGTGGGGCCCAAAGTCGGTCCTTTCTTTTATAGTGAAGCGTCCTCTCCTCACGGTTATCAGGATCTTGGGAGAAATGAAGTCCTCTTTAACAGACAGGGAAACCAACTGAATGCAATGTAATCCAACAGCAGATTCCACTCAGCACACTGACAGTCCTGCCGAATCCATACACTGAGCTGGGATGTAAGCCGGGATTTAGCAGGTGCCGTCCAGTACATCAACAGCACTGCGAGTCTCTATCTGTGGTATCCATATACACAGTCACAATGTCAGTCTCACTGATCAGCCACTGAGCACAGTTCCTTTCACGTGGACTCACTAGTCCTGTTGTCTCTTTACACTCTGTTTGTTTCTGGACCAAGATACAGCTTAGCTGTACAGAAAAATCTCCACACCAGTTCAATACAACACTTGCCAAGATGGCTGCTGCTCTCTGTCTCGTCACTTCCTGCTTCTCTGCTCACACTCTGTCTGCAGAACAGGCAAGCTGACATAAAAGGGGGGGGGGGGGGTCTCACTCCAGCATCATGTCACAATTACAATGGCTGCTGTCTTAAAGGAACAGAATCACAGAAATACATTCAACATTAACAGTTTATACAGACAAATGAAGCTTAAGACAACATTGGCTGTCTCTTACATATTCCCCCCCACTTTAAGATTGGCAGTCCCTGCCTATGACTGTATATCCAGAGGGTTGTACTTTTATGCACAGGGTGGTAGTATACCGATGTATGGCAGGCCAAACAAACTCATCCTGCGCATACCGAACAGGGGGAATACCAGCATTTGGCCTAGTGGTCCGTCTGAGGACCGGTGGTATATTATGGGGTGCTGCAGCTATGGGCTGAGAAGGACCAGCGGATTCCGCACCAGAGGGGGCACAGGCCGGAGATACAGTAGTCACAGGTGGAACATCCCCAGGAGCAGGGATCGGCCAACAATCATCCTCCTCGTCGGAGGCCCATTCCGCACCTCCATTCTCTGACTGTGGGAGCTCATTCACATTGGCAGGCCCATCGTGATTTGTCCCTTCAGAATGACACAGGCGCAACATATTTCGGTGAAGTACTCGAACACAATCAGTTCCTTCTTTCTGGACCTGGTACACTGGCCCATTCGCATACTTGCGGCCAACAACACGATACGGCAAAGCCTCCCATCTGCTTTCCAATTTCCCTTGGGGTTTCTTGACACGAACTAGCACCAGGTCGCCTGGTTGCAATGGTGCTTTTTGCACTGGGGTCTTATCAGGATGGGGATGTTCTTGCAGGCGCTGCCGCACCAATCGATGGATCGTCTCAAGTCTCTGCCGATGCGCCCGCACCCAAGAGGTTGGATCCCTCGGAGGGAACCCATCCACATCATTCAACTGTAATTCTCCTATACTTCGCCCAGACCGCCCAAAGAGAAGTGTATAAGGAGAGTACCCCGTTGTAGAATGGACCTGATTGTTATAGGCCCACACCATTTCAGACAAGAACTGAGGCCACTGTAACTTCTTGTCTTCCTCCAGAGTCCGCAGCATCTGTAGCAGAGTTCTGTTGAATCTTTCACAGGCCCCATTTCCCTGAGGGTGGTATGGAGTCGTGTGCGACTTCTTTATCCCGTAGATACGTTGAACTTCTTTCATTACGTGTCCCTCAAAGCAGGCGCCCTGGTCGGAGTGGATGCGTTGGGGGCACCCATATACTCGAATGAAATCTTGGCACAGAGCACGAGCTGCTGACTCAGCTGTCTGGTCCTTGGTGGCGGTTACCACCGCAAATTTGGTGAAGTGATCCACCATTACGAGGCAATACTGGTGTCCGCTATTGGATGGGCCCACCATTAGATAGTCTATCATGACGATTTCTAAAGGTTCCTGGGTCACGATGGTTTGCAGGGGAGCTCTCTGTTCTATTGCCTTATGGATCTCACAAGTTCGACAGCTGCGGCATACTTCTTCGACCATTTGACGAAGACCAGGGCAGTAAATCAGTCGCTGTAACCAACGAAAGGTCTTCTCATGACCAAAATGTCCATTCTTATTATGAGCCTCAACTGCCAAGGAGCGAGCCAGTTCACTAGGCACCACAATTTGGTATCGAATGTCGATCTCAGAAGGTAAATAGACCTTTCGGCATAGCACTCCATTTTTCATCTCCAACTTTTCCCACTGACTCAAAACAGATAATATCTCACGTGTCAGTCGTTCTCTTTCCTCTCTACAGGGCTTCTGGCCTTTCTCAACACACTTGATCATCTGCGCCAGCCCCTCATGGGTCTGTTGTATCTGTGCCCATTCCTGTCGTGAGGGACCAAAGAAAGGAGCCATTTCAGTCCCCTCCATCTCAAACTGATTAGTGGCGGTCAAGGCCTGTGAAAATCTGCTGAAATCGGGCACCTCCACATGCTCCAACTCATGATCCACGTCTTCTGTGGGGGTCTGGGCAGTTACCCTAGAAAGTCCGTCAGCATTCTGGTTCTCTGTCTTGGACCGATACTTAATGCGGTAATTGAATGTAGACATTCGGGCTATCCACCTCTGCTCTAACGCCCCGAGCTTGGCATTTTCCAGGTGAGCTAGTGGGTTGTTGTCAGTCAGTACTAAAACTTCAGCACCGGTCAAATATTCAGAGAATTTCTCGGTCATGGCCCATACCAGTGCCAACAGCTCCAATTTAAATGAACTATAATTCTCGGGGTTTCTTTCAGAATCTCTCAAAGACCGGCTGCCGTACGCTATGACCCTCTCCTGGCCATCCTGAAGCTGGGAAAGCACTGCTCCAAGACCATACAGGCTTGCATCTGTATATAGCTGGAACGGCAAGTGGTAATCAGCATATGCCAAGATTGGGGCTGTTGTCAGTGCATCCTTCAATGCCTGGAAGGCTTGTTCCTGTTCAGGTCCCCACTTCACGGACCGGTTCTTTGGACCACCGGATGTGCCTCGTAGGAGAGCATTAAGTGGTGCTGCTACCTTGGCGAAATCCTTAATAAACCGTCGATAGTAACCGGCTACTCCAAGGAACGCCCTCACTTCTCGCAGGGTAGTCGGTATCGGCCAATCTTGAACAGCCGCTATCTTGTCTCTTGATGGTCTCACCCCTTCTCCTGATACGCGGTGACCCAAGTAATCAATTTCAGATTGGAACAACCGACATTTACTGGGTTTCAATTTGAGCCCATGTTCCCGCAATCTTCGAAATACTTGCCCCAACTGGTGGAGATGGTCTTCAAAGGTCGCAGAATACACTATAATGTCATCCAAGTAGATGAGAGTGAACTCAAAGTTGAAGTCACCGAGACATTTCTCCATCAACCGCTGAAACGTTCCGGGTGCATTTGTCAACCCGAAGGGCATCCGGTTAAATTCGTATAGTCCCATGGGCAAGATGAATGCCGTCTTCTCCTTGTCTTTTGTGGCCATCGGCACCTGCCAATACCCACTAGCCAGATCTAGTGAGGAGAAGTACCGGGCTCTCCCTAGCGCTGAGAGGGACTCCTCAATCCGTGGCAAGGGGTAGGAATCTCGTACGGTGCAAGCGTTTAACTTCCGATAGTCTACGCAAAATCGGATGGACCCATCTTTTTTTCTTACTAACACCACAGGAGCCGCCCAGGGACTCTGGCTTTCTTGGATGATCCCACCCTGTAGCATCTTAGCTAACAGTTCTTTCACTTCCTGATACAACTGTGGAGGAATTTGTCGGTAGCGCTCTCTAATTGGAGGGGTGTCTCCTGTGGGAATCTCATGGTAGATCCCTGTGGTACATCCAAAATCTTCAGCATACCGTGCAAAGGTGGCTTGGTTCTCCCACAACAGCTCATCTACCTTCTGCACCCATTCCAGAGAACATGAACTTACATCCATCTTCATCTGTTCTCGAATTGCACAGCCATTCCATTCAGAGGTGGGTTCCTCATCTTCTCCCATGGACACAGTTACGGTCCACTCATCCCTTTCAGTCGGCTTCAGCTGCATTGGAGTTACTTTCCTTACTTCCTCCGGAGTCACATAGATGTTAGCCAGCAGCCTCCCTGGGGTCAGGTCCACACTCTGGTCCTGAGTGTTTACACATCGAAGTGGTACTCTTCCATTGCGAACTATTGCCAAGGAACGGGCCACTAGCGGATCAACACCTCCTTCGGCTGCCTGCAGTGGTTCTACCAACACAGCTATGCCCTCTAGTTTCCGACAGGTGCCTACGGGCATGGACACTATTGTCTCCCGACTGGGTGGCAGTGTAACTTTTGTATGCAAAGGAACTGAAATTCGAGCCAGAGGACGCTGTGCATCTGAACTTTTCTGTAAGCCACATGTCCGGATCAGCCGCTGGAAAGCTGTTTGAGTAGGCCGATGGGTGGTGGTTTCTTTCCAATAACCGTGACCTTTCTTTTCAAAGAGGATCTGATCTAATTCTTTTAACACATTCATCCCCAAAATGACAGGGACCTTTACTTCATGTGACTCCTGTACCACCACAATGCCTTTCCTACCTAGATCTTGGCCACATACCCGGACATTCATCCAGGCCACTCCCACGACCGGAACTGGTAACTGGTTAGCTGCGACCACTCGTACGAATGTATGGGGATCATATTTCACATGTTGCCGGAAGTACCGTTCATAACAGTCTCTACTCAAGGTCGTTACTTGGGAACCCGTGTCAATCATCCCGGTAACCGGAATACCCTCCATTTCCACCTGTATGACAGGACTTGCAGCGATCAGGTCATCATCAGGGCATTCTCCCCACATAGTCTCCTTGTCAGTCTCCCCTACTACACGCCCTTCAGCAGCAGGGGACTTCAGTTTAACGGCGGTCTCTCATAAGTTTGTCGCTGCTCTGGACATCTAGCAGCAACGTGGCCCATCCGTCCACACTCCCAGCAGCGTATCCCCCGTCGTTCTGGCCATCTGTTTGGGCCCCTTCGGTAGGTCCTATCCTCACCCCTCCAGCGGGGTGGTGGGTGATTCTGACTTGCTGGGTGTGGATGGCTCACCCTTTCATCTCCAGTCTTCTGGAAGTCTGCAATTTTCATAGACTGCTCATCACAACGAGTGTGCAAGTGTTCCATTTGTTCTTGCAGTTTCTGCATTACTGTGAGAATTTCTTTAACCGTCCCTTTTTCTACTGTCTCTGAGCCAGAACTAGCCCCCTGTGACAAAGTAACTCCAACTGCGGTCTGCGGCCTCGGGACCATACTATTGGCACGGGAGATGGCCTCTACCTGTACATCATGGAATTTAGCATCAGTCTCTCGTCGTATAAAATCCTGCATAGTCACAGTTAAACTGCCGTCACGTATCCCCAGGACAAACTGGTCACGGAGAGTCCGATCAGGGTTACAGAAGGCTGGCGAGCCCCCTCTTTCCTTCCTTTGAATATCTCGGAGCAGTTCTTGTAGGGCATTTGCATATTGGGGAAGGCTTTCATTCTCCTGTTGTACCCTCTGGAAGAACCGAGCCTGCAGAGACCCCAGCAATGCAGTTTCTCCATAGATGGTTTCTAGAATCTGGACTACTTGCTCAAATGTCTGCCTTTGTTCAAATGGCCTCAGTATCACCGTGGTCTTAGCATCCCCTTGTAATGTCAATATTGCTAGCTCTACTAGTACTTCTGGTGCGGTCTGGTACATTCGCTGTATCATTCGTATCTGTTCCACCCACATACTCACTGACATATTATTGCCATCAAATTTAGCTAACTGACTCATTATAGCCCCTGCTGGCATTCTTCCTCCAGCACCATTCTCCCGAACGGGTGCGTCACCGTCCATTCTGGTAAGCGGATCCTGCCGACTACGCCAATTTGTGAACCGAGAGCAAGGCAGGTGGTTTGGACTCCGCAACCAGAAATGAACGCACACGCGGTAGTTCAAGAAAAAAAATATATATTTACTATAAGTTAATAAAGGCTAGTTAAAGGTAAAATGACAGGGCTAAAGACAAGCAAAATATACAATATAGCATGAACAATTTCAAGGCAAATTCTGCAATGGTTTCTACTTTTACTCTGTCCACTTCTGCAGTATGGACACTGAATGAACAATATACTCAAAACTATCCCTAACTGACCCTGACTTCACATTTGGGTGCACCCCCTTTTCCCCAGTGGTCCAGGTGGACCGCTTACAGTCCGTAGAAGCGCGCGGTGGGGCCCAAAGTCGGTCCTTTCTTTTATAGTGAAGCGTCCTCTCCTCACGGTTATCAGGATCTTGGGAGAAATGAAGTCCTCTTTAACAGACAGGGAAACCAACTGAATGCAATGTAATCCAACAGCAGATTCCACTCAGCACACTGACAGTCCTGCCGAATCCATACACTGAGCTGGGTTGTAAGCCGGGATTTAGCAGGTGCCGTCCAGTACATCAACAGCACTGCGAGTCTCTATCTGTGGTATCCATATACACAGTCACAATGTCAGTCTCACTGATCAGCCACTGAGCACAGTTCCTTTCACGTGGACTCACTAGTCCTGTTGTCTCTTTACACTCTGTTTGTCTCTGGACCAAGATACAGCTTAGCTGTACAGAAAAATCTCCACACCAGTTCAATACAACACTTGCCAAGATGGCTGCTGCTCTCTGTCTCGTCACTTCCTGCTTCTCTGCTCACACTCTGTCTGCAGAACAGGCAAGCTGACATAAAAGGGGGGGGGGGGTCTCACTCCAGCATCATGTCACAATTACAATGGCTGCTGTCTTAAAGGAACAGAATCACAGAAATACATTCAACATTAACAGTTTATACAGACAAATGAAGCTTAAGACAACATTGGCTGTCTCTTACACTGTGCCCTCACCTGTCCTCAACCTGCCTGTGTCCTTTTCTGTTCCCTCAGCTAGAGAACTACTCTATGCTGTGGGCTCAGATCCACTGTAGAGTGAGGGGGAGGTACTAGAGGACAGTCAGCAGCTACTGCTCAGCCGAGATGTGGAGGAGACATCCGCTGCTTCCTCCAGCAGGCAGGCAAGTAGCGATGAGGAGAGTGGCTTGGGAGCTGGAGTTGAGGAGGACATCACTGACCTGCAGACAATAGTGGATGACGATGTAGTCGATCGTAATTGGGAACTGGGTGAGGAAGGGGCCTCATCGTCATTAGGAGAAGAGGGTGGCAGCTTGCGCATGAGGCAGCGAGGAAGTCAGCAGGGTGGAAGCAGTGGGAGGTTGGGAGCTAAACGTGCCCGAGGTAGACCACCCACTTCGCAGCCTACCTGCCCGGAAAGCAGTGGTGCAGGGGTTCATGGAGGCAGTGTTGGTAGCAGTCAGTTATTGCGGAGTGTTGGGGGTAAAATCACCTACTCAGTGGTGTGGCAGTTTTTTGTAAAGCCGCCGGGGGAGGTGAACATGGCCATATGTTCAATCTGTGGGCAGAAGGTAAAGCGTGGCCAGGGTGCCAATGTTGGCACCATAGTCCTGTGCCAACATATGCAGCGTCACCATAAAGTGGCCTGGGAGAGCCGTGCCTCCAATGTGGTGGTCCAGCCTGCCGCAGCAACCGCTGCATCACCCAGTGGCATGCACCCCCTTTCAGGCAGTCAAGGCTCCACCACCTCAGCTGAAGGAAGCTGTGTGTCCTTCCCATCATCTGCTGGTCATGATGCTCCTGCTCTTCCTCCTAGTCAGTCATTGCATCAGCAATCGATCACAGAATCTATATCTAAGAGACAACAGTATGCGTGCGATCATCCAACAGTGCAGAAGCTGAACGTGCTCCTATCCAAGTTTCTGGTGCTGCAGTCACTCCCTTTCCACTTGGTGGACACTGCAACTTTCAGAGAACTGATGGCTTGCGCCGAGGTGGAGAGTCCCAAGCTGTCATTTCTTTGCCAAGAAGGCAGTACCAGCCCTGCACAAATATGTAGAAAAGAAGGTGGGCCAGTCCTTGAGCCTGTCGGTGTCTTCCAAACTGCACGGCATCGCCAACGTGTGGAGCTGTAACTACGTTCAAGGACAATATATGTCATTTACAGCCTATTGAGTTAATGTGGTGCCTGCCCAGACACACCAGCAACTTGGACAGGTGAAGCAGCCTTTGCCTCCACGTTCTCACGCCGTTGGTCATGCAACAATGTCAGCCTCATCCTCCACTGTCTCCTCAGCCTCCACTGCAGGGACAATTCCCAGTGCTCCTCCAGCATACCACATGTGCAGATCACAGCGGTGTCACGCTGTTCTACACCTCATTTGCCTGGGCGAATGAAGTCACAAAAGGGAGGAACTGGGTCACTGTATGTCCATCTCATGCCGCTGCCACTGCTGGGTCCATATGTTGGATCGACTATATGAACAAAGAAAAGCCATAAACGAATTCTTGATGATCCAAGCAGACAGAGGTACTCCACTGTGTAACTTTAACGTTAGCCACTGGCAGCTCATGCGTGACACCTGCCGTTTGTTAGTTCCCTTTGAGGAGGCCACTTTGTTAGTCAGTCGTCAGGACTACGGGATGAACAACGTCATTCCACTGATTCACATCCTGGAAAAGATGCTTTTCAATCTGGCTGGTCAGGGGACTGGAGATGTGGCGTCTACATCTCAAGACCACATGAGCACTGTGGGGGCTGAACTGGAGGAGGATGAGGAGGACGAGGAGGACATTGGAGCACAAACAATTTGTAGTCAAATGGTTGGCGAGGAGGAGCAGGAGCAACCAGGACAGCCAGAGGGAGATGAGGAGGATGAGGCAGATGACCCAGACACACCATGGCAGTATGCAGTGGAGATGGATGCAGGGAGTCCCTCGGAGTCACTTGCGCAAATGGCCCGATGCATGCTAACTTCCTTGCACAGTGACAGCCGAATTGTCACCATTCGGCAGAGGGATGACTACTGGCTCTTCACCATGTTAGACCCTCACTACTGGGGAAAAATGGGGGCCTTTTTTACACCCGCTGAGAGGGAGGACAAACTGAACTACTATAGAGACATGCTATGTAGCAAGTTGGCCGCTGCCTATCTGCGCTCAACTTGTACTGGCATGGCAGCTGTTGGAGGGGGTAGGAGCAGTATCAGCTCCATCAGCAGCAGCCTGAGCCTAGAGTCACTGATGAGCAGCTTTCTTCAGCCGCATAATGAAGAAGCTGCTCATCAGCAGCTAGACACAGAGCAGAAGTTGAACCAGCATGTGGTGGCATACTTAGAGTGTACCCTGCCACCCATCATCGAAGATGCACTGGACTACTGGGCAGCCAAACTGGATTTGTGGCCGCAACTGGCTGTGTTTGCCCTGGAAAAGCTGTCCTGCCCGGCCAGAAGTGTGGCATTAGAGCGTGTGTTTAGTGTGGCGGGGGCCATAGTTACCCCAAGGAGAACTCGCCTGTCCACCCAAAATTTGGAGAGACTCACCTTTGTGAAGATGAATCAGGCATGGATTAGCCAGGGCTTCCACCCACCAATGCCTGATGCAGCAGATTAAATGATCCTTGCTGCCTCACCACACTCTGCCACTGGTTCACTGTATGGCCTCCTAAGGCTGACTCCTCCACACTCCCTTACCAGGTCACTGTATGGCCTACTAAGGCTGCTCACATCTCCACAATGTCACTGGGTCACTGTATGGCCTCCTCATGCCGTTTCCACTGGGTCACTGTATGCCCTCCTCATGCTGCTGCCACCGGGTCACTGTATGCCCTCCTAATGCCTTTTCCACTGGGTCACTGTATGGCCTCCTCTTGCTGCTGCCACCTCCACATTATGTCACCTTGCCACTCTGTAGACATATATGTGGAATCGACAGATGATGGTGTTAAAGGAGTGCGCTCTTTCACTCTACAGTAGGATGTTGGGCCTCTGCACGGTTCTTTCTACCTGGCACTAACATGGACTTGTAAGGCTGAGTTCACACTTGAGTTAGATGGTCAGTTTTGGCCCCGTAACTGTCCAAATAAGTGAAGTGCGCATCAATTCTAAGAGCGACGCCTGTCATATGCGTGTCATACAGACTCACAGTATTGTTTGACTACCACAGTAGGCTCCCTATGCGTGTTACTGCAAGGCACAGTGTTCTACACCGCTATACAGGCTCTCTGAAGCCAGGAAATTGCTGTTTTTTAGTTATATTCACCGTGAAGTAATTCGGATCAAAGCTAATTTTTTAAATTTTTTTAATTTTTTTTTTACAACCAG
Organism: Leptodactylus fallax; assembly: GCA_947044405.1. NCBI lineage: Eukaryota > Metazoa > Chordata > Amphibia > Anura > Leptodactylidae > Leptodactylus > Leptodactylus fallax. Next base: position 4,930 of record CAMRHE010001528.1, on the reverse strand, counting down.
TCGTCCTGTCCCCCATAGCATGATGCTACCACCGCCATGTCTCACTGTTGGGATTGTATTGGGCAGGTGATGAGCAGGGCCTGGTTTTCTCCACACATACCGCTTAGAATTAACGCCAAAAAGTTCAATCTTCATCTCATCAGAGCAGAGAATCTTATTTCTCATAGTCTGGGAGTCCTTCATGTGTTTTTTGGCTTTCATATGTCTTGCACTGAGGAGAGGCTTCCTTCGGGCCCCTCTGCCATAAAGCCCCGACTGGTGGAGGGCTGCAGTGATAGTGACTTTGTAGAACTTTCTCCCATCTCCTACTGCATCTCTGGAGCTCGGCCACAGTCATCTTTGGCTTCTTCTTTACCTCTCTCACCAAGGCTCTTCTCCCACCATTGCTCAGTTTGGCTGGACGGCCAGGTCTAGGAAGAGTTCTGCTCGTTCCAAACTTCTTCCATGTAAGGATTATGGAGGCCGCTGTGCTCTGAGGAACCTTGGCCAGATCTGTGCCTTGCCACAATTCTGTCTCTGAGCTCCTTGAGCAGTTCCTTTGACCTCCTGATTCTCATTTGCTCTGACATGCAGTGTGAGCTGTGAGGTCTTATATAGACAGGTGTGCACCTTTCCTAATCAAGTTCAATCAGTTTAATTAAACACAGCTGGACTCCAATGAAGGAGTAGAACCATCTCAAGGAGGATCAGAAGGAAATGGACAGCATGTAAGTTATATATGAGGGTCACAGCAAAGGCTCGGAATACTTATGGCCATGTGAGATTGCAGGTTTTCTTTTTTAATAAATTTTCAAAAATATCTACATTTCAGTATTTTTCTGTCAGGATGGGGAGCTGAGTGTACATTACTGAGGAATAAAAGGAACTTTTTTGCTTTTAGCAAATGGCTGCAATGAAATAAAGAGTGAAAAATGTAAAGGGATCTGAATACTTTCCGTACCCACTGTATAGGAGAGGACTAGTCTGGAGCACAGTTTATAGAATTATAGGAGGAATCTAGGGAAAAGTTTAGGTAGACTGAATAAATTGTAGACAGATAGTTAAACATCTGACATCCTCTGTACTATTACGGTGCATGTCACGAAGGGGTTAAATGTCTTGAACATCTTTGCTCGTCATAAAATTAATTCAGGCTAGTTGGACAACATCTGCCTTTAGTAAAACCTTGTTGTTATCACTTATAATATTGTCTACCATCATATACTCCGCTATATAGTTGCTTAACTACTTAAGGACGGGTCCTAGTTTTATATGTAAAATTGTTCAGGATTTACAGCAAATTCAGGAGAAGTCAGGGTGGGTGTAAAACAAAAGAAAATGTCACAGTCAACTCTCCCCAAAACTTCGATGTCCAGTCCTGGTCTCTTTCCCCACCCAGAAGCAAAAAGGTTCACAAGACCACTGACGTCAACCACTGGAGTGCTACGGATAGATAAGATTTTTCTTTGCTCTACACCAAAACCAGCCGACCCTGCGTTTGCCGAAAATCCTCTAAACCCATTTAAGAACGCGGGTGCTTTTTTTTTTCTTTTTTTAAAAGCCGTAACTTTTTGATGTTGAAACAGCCATATGGGGGCTTTTTATTTTTTTGCTCAATGAGTTGTACTTTTTTATTGCAACATTTTGGGAAAGATTTAGTTTATTGATTACATTTTGTAAATTGAATCTGGTTCTTAACAAAATGGCAAAAAAGTCAGTTTTTCCATTTTTTTTAATGCTCTAAATTTTGCATGGTGCATTGGACATCATGAATGACGTGTTACCTTTATTCTACCAGTCTGTGTTTTTTTTTGTATTTTGTACAACTTTTGCTCAATAAAATCACTTATTTGCCAAAATAAAAGAGGGCCATAAATGTTTTATTTTTTCATCATCAAAGATTTGTATTGGCTTGTTTCTGCAGGATCACCTATCATTTCTACAAGTACAATTTTGGGTTTCCTGATTTTTGATAATTAAAAAAAAACAAAAAACCCCGAGCGTCAGAAAGACTGAAACATCGCCTGGGAATAAACACCCTGGTTAAACCTTATCTATTGCAGCGCTGCCGGTTTGTCTTGATTTATATACTTTGGGAAGTTTGCCGTTTTCCTCTGGATTTGCACCCATTTTTTCTTTATTGCTATGCTTCTTTGAATTCTTGTTGCTATAAATATATATACAGTACAGACCAAAAGTTTGGCCACACCTTCTCTTTCCAAGAGTTTTCTGTATTTTCATGACTATAAAAATTGTAGATTCACACTGAAGGCATCAAAACTATGAATTACCACATGTGGAATTATATACTTAACAAAAAAGTGTGACACAACTGAAAATATGTCTTATATTCTAGGTTCTTCAAAGTAGCCACCTTTTGCTTTGATTACTGCTTTGCACACTCTTGGCATTCTCTTGATGAGCTTCAAGAGGTAGTCACCTGAAATGGTGTTCCAACAGTCTTGAAGGAGTTCCCAGAGATGCTTAGCACTTGTTGGCCCTTTTGCCTTCACTCTGCGGTCCAGCTCACCCCAAACCATCTGGATTGGGTTCAGGTCTGGTGACTGTGGAGGCCAGGTCATCTGGCGTAGCACCCCATCACTCTCCTTCTTGGTCAAATAGCCCTTACACAGTCTGGAGGTGTGTTTGGGGTCATTGTCCTGTTGAAAAATAAATGATGGTCCCACTAAACGCAAACCGGATGGAATAGCATGCCGCTGCAAGATGCTGTGGTAACCATGCTGGTTCAGTATTCCTTCAATTTTGAATAAATCCCCAACAGTGTCCCCAGCAAAGCACCCCCACACCATCACACCTCCTCCTCCATGCTTCACGGTGGGAACCAGGCTTGTAGAGTCCATTCATTCACCTTTTCTGCGTCGCACAAAGACACGGTGGTTGGAACCAAAGATCTCAAATTTGGCTCATCAGACCAAAGCCCAGATTTCCACAGGTCTAATGTCCATTCCTTGTGTTCTTCTTGTGCTTGTTGCCTGTCCTTAGCAGTGGTTTCCTAGCAGCTATTTTACCATGAAGGCCTGCTGCACACAGTCTCCTCTTAACAGTTGTTGTAGAGATGTGTCTGCTGCTAGAACTCTGTGTGGCATTGACCTGGTCTCTAATCTGAGCTGCTGTTAACCTGCCATTTCTGAGGCTGGTGACTGGGATGAACTTATCCTCCGCAGCAGAGGTGACTCTTGGTCTTCCTTTCCTGGGGCGGTCCTCATGTGAGCCAGTTTCTTTGTAGGGCTTGATGGTTTTGGCCACTGCACTTGAGGATACTTTCAAAGTTTTCCCAATTTTTCGGACTGACTGACCTTCATTTCTTAACCCTGCTCTTCTGTTTGGTTCTACTATACAATGTTCACATATAATGTTCCGATCATTTTTGACCGGGCCTATTAAAGTCTGGATTTTTAACTAATTTAAGTGTTTTATTTGAATTTCTTTTGCATTATTATACTGTATTTGAACATGGTTGTTCATAAACAAATGAAAAATGAAATCAAAAACGTAATTTTTATTTTTTTTGTGTCAAAAAATATTGCATGGCCTTATTGCATTATTCATGCATATTGCACATTTGCACAAAAAAAAAATCTTTATAAAACTGTAAACTATAACTAATAACATCAAACTGTATGTAAATATATTTTTTTCAAAAAAAAAACCCAAAAAAATAAAAAGTCTAGTTTTTTCTATATAAAATGTGAAATAAGGTTCAAGGTGCTAAATTTACTGTTTGCATTGGTCACAAGTATAATTTACATGTCTTTTGCATAAGTACTTTGCACATTTGCAACATATCACATTTGATGTGTGATTACTTGATGTTGGACAGAAGGCACATTGTTTCCGTTTTAGGCTGGTTGCACTGCTGGTGGAGGCCGTGGGTATCGTCGCAGTGCTAGCGGAAGCCCATGGTTCACTTTCTTCAGCATGCTGTTGGATCTTGTGGACAATGGCTGCAGCTCCATCATCTCTGGGTGTTACTTTTCTTTGTTCACTATATGGGCTAACCAGTGATTTTCCCAACTCCTCTAAAAAAATTCTTCTTTTATATAGTTTATTTTTGTTCCAATTTGGGTCTATTTCACGCCATAACACAAATGCATTGTACGCCGACACATCAAGAATGTTGTAAAAAACAACCATTGGCCACCGATTAGTTTTGCGTTTACAGGTGTAAGTGCCTATGAGTTGATCTTTTGTGGCATTGTAATGTAAAATCATGTCTGGCTTTCTGTCGTCTCGGTTACTGATTGCATTATCATGGTGCATTGTGCTCATCAGAATGACCTGTTTGTGTTTTTTGGGAACGTAAGAAACTACTGTTGTATCCTCAGTAAAATAAAACCTAGAACTATAAACGTCTCTCTTACTGAGAATACCTTGCGGCAGTTCTGGCTTATTATTTCTATCAGTACCCAGCATGGTCATTTTTCTTTTCAGCAACATCTGCCCCAGTTGGTGTGATGTGAAAAAATTGTCACATGTAACATTTCGTCCTTTGAGTCCATGTGTCAAATCCAAAACTACTCGCATACCTTGATTTTTTTCAGCTCTTTCTCCAGGGTTTTTTCCTATGTATACCTGAGCGTTTACAGCGTATGAACTTTTGCTGTCGCACAGAGTCCATATTTTGATGCCATACTTTGCAGGCTTACTTGGAATATACTGTCTGAATGGGCACCTACCTCTGAATGACACCAGTTGTTCATCTACAGTCACATTTTCACCAGCATTATAGAATGTCCACCCATTTATTCCACAAATCTCTAATAGGGGCAAGTTTGTCTGTGGCTCTTCTTTCAATTTGATTGGTTTTATTATCAAACCGAAGGACTCTTGAAATCTCATGAAATCTTTCAAGAGACATTGTGTCCCTAAATATGTGGTGACCAGTTTCAGAATTCCATAAACTTTTGGTTGATTCACCATACGATTTGTA